>JAOPJO010000025.1:1321124-1331314 GCA_027123675.1 Molva macrophthalma | reverse complement strand
TTCTCTCCCGCTCCCTGCTGTTCTCCACCTCCGGCTCTCTCCTCTCTCTCTACCTCTTTGCTGATTCAATCTCTCTCTCTATCGTTCTCCACCTCCGTCTCTCTCCTCTCTCTCTACCACTCTCTGCTGATTCTATCTCTCTCTATATCATTCCCCACCTCCCTCTCTCTTCCCTCTCTCTCTATCTGCTGATTCTATCTCTCTCTATATCGTTCTCCACCTCCTTCTCTCTCCTCTCTCCTCTCTCTCTCTACCCCCCTCTTTCTCATTCTCCCTCTTCTGTCCATCTCTCTCAATCACTCTCTGATTCTCTCTCTCTCTCTCCCATTCTCTTCCTCTCTCTACCTCACTCTAATTCTCTCTACCTCTCTCACTCTTTGCTAGCCTATTCATCTCCATCTCTTTTTATATTTATAACTTTAGATCTGTCTTTCTTACTGCTTTTCTCTTTTTCATCATCCCTCTCTTTCCCTCTCAGTCCCCTTCTCTCCACATCTGTATATCTGTCTCCTCCCTCTCTCCATCTCACGCTTTGTCTCTCTCCCTCCCTCCACCTACACACATGCTCTATCTGTAGTAAATATAAACACACCTGGTTCCCTCTACCAGTTGGCTGGTGGATGACATCAACTGCTACCTGCCAAAGCCAATCAGAAGCAGCAGCCCACTAGCTGCAATAACCTGTTTCACCAGATGTGGTGCTGTAGCGGTGGTTTTGAATGCAGTGGTTTGAAAGCAACATTATACAAAATGAACTCAAGGATTTAAATATACTTCAATAGAAGAAACATAACGAAAGAGAAAAAAATAAATGTGTGAGATTTGTAGATATATTTATATACATATGTATACAAAAAATTGATATTATTTGTAAAAACAAAAATATTTTTTGGAGATTGAACTATATAACCATAGTCATATATAAATATATATAAACATATATAATCATATATAAAAACATGAATCTGCAGGTAGGAATAAAGGAACAAGAGACACAAGCCTACAAATATCAAACAATAGAAGAAAACATGTTCAAAATAGGTTAAAACAATTAATAATAATACAATTTCTTGTCTTTTCCTGTCCTCCCCTCTCCTCACCTCTCCTATCTCCTCTCCTCCTCTCCTCTCTTAGTGTGTAAGCGTGTTAGCATCTTAGCGTGCTGCGTTACATGACACCTCAGACATTAGCTCATAGCTTGAATCCCCCTGAGGTTTTACATTACATTAAGGACATGGAAATGTATATGGGTTTGTGCACGTGTGTAGATGATTTTGGTATGTTCTGTGTGTGTTTGTGTGTCTTGTTGCTTTTGGTATGTGTGTGTGTTTGTATGTGTGTGTGTGTTTGTCTGTGTGTGTGTGTTTGTATGTGTGTGTGTGTGTGTGTAAGAGGGAGGGGAGTTTGTCTGGGCTTGTTGAGACGATGCTTGTGCAGTGTGTACTCAGTAGAATATTAAATAACCAACAGTAGCGCTCTCGTTAAGGTTGAGTGATCTGTAAAATTGTAAAGTTGAACCTTTAGCTTCTTAAATGTCCACCCAGTCCGTTGTGTTCGCTCCATCTCCCTACAGAGTACGAGACCAACTGCTTATTATGCTCTCGAGTCGGGCTGAAAACTAAGAAGTGTGTGCGTGTTTTTGTTTGTACGTGTATGTGTGCCTGCGTGTGTGCATGTGTGTGCACGCGCAGGCGTGTGTGTGTGTTTGTGTAAGTGTGTGCGTGCGTGTATGTGTGTGCGTGCGTATGAGTGTGTATGTGTGGGCGCAGGCGTGTATGTGTGTGTGTGTGTGTGTGTGTGTGTGTGTGTTTGTGCTCAATGGTGATGAAAAGCCACCAACATCTCTCTGAGTGCTTCCCAGGACACTGTCTGGCTGTCTTGCTTTCTTGATTTTCAATCAGAAGTATGGCTTATCATACTTTCATACTTGCATTTCGGCATGTGATTTAGTTTGGGTTCGTTGTTTGCTTACTTCCAGATTCTCCTGGAGATGTAATCTCTTGGTACTGCCATGTAGTTGGAAGGATTCAAAGGCATTACAAAATGTGTTTATTTTACTATAGTGTAAACTGTAAAGCGGAACAACAGTTAAAGTGATGTTCAGTTAGCCTAAATTCTCCATATAATTGGTAAAATACACCAGTGAAAATAGATGTATTTTAATAAAATCTCAAATAGTGGTAAAAACACCAGTAAATGTAGGTATATTTAATAATCCCAGCACATTAATAGAAATGATTGTAAATATAAATAAAAACAATTCTAATAGGAATCTAATCTACATTTCTACTACAGTAGTAGCAGAAATGTAGATTAAAAATGAAGTAGTAATATGTAAACATTGTTCACAGTCGAGTCATTTGAGTTTGGTTTAGTCTTGGTGTGTTCAGATCTTCTGAGGTGGTCTGGGTTGAGGCAGAGCTCTGTACCTCTAGCTGGGACCAGAGGTCAGGTGTTAAATTAAAGGTTATGGTTCAGGGGTTTCAAACCTCCTCATCTCGGGACCCAAATTATCATTTTAAGTGTGTGGGTGGGAACCAACTGCACTCTGAAAACTCAGAGCACACCGGAGTAGGACTACCAATTACTATATGCCCTGAGTAGTGATGCACCGATTGGTCGGCCACTGATCATTATCGGCCGATATACGCCCTAAACATGTGATCAATGATGGGCCGATCAACTTGAAATCACGTGACTCCTCCACTTTCATCTATAATATAGTAGGTTTTATAAAGGTCTGTGTTTTAAAGGAATCTAAACAAACCTGACAAGTGTAGCTTTTATTTCACTGTTAAAAAAAATTGGTGATCAGTATCGGATCGGCTGGTCATACATTATAAAATGTGTGATCTGATCCGACATTTATCGGTATCGGCCTGAAAAATATCTGATCGGTGCATCCCTAACCCAGAGTATTCTGTGCGTTGTCAAGCCGCGACCCAACTCCTACTGGATCGCGACCCATTTTGGGCCGACCCATAGTTTAAGAAAAGCTGGTTTAAATTAAAGTAATTATTCGATTTGTGACTGTTTGCAAAAAATACTAACCATGTTTTACTGATTCCTAGAACTTCTCTGCACTCTGTCCGGTTGTTGCTTTTGAAACTAATTTGCGCAGCAATGGATGTCCCTTTTTTAACGGCTCCAGTTTTGACTGTATTTTGCTTGCGTTGCTCTCAACCTCACTTCAGAATCAGAGAATCAGAATTCAGCATGTACTGAATGACTAGATGTAGATGTGAACCAGGGGGGTGCACACAGCAGCATAAAGTCAAAGCAGAGAGTAAGAGAGTGTGTCCTGGATAGGAGGGCTGCTGTTCCACTCCCTCCACGACTAATTCTGGCGCACAGCAGGAATTATTGATGAAGATAAGTTTAGATCTTTCATGTCACCGAGGACTGCGCTTCTGGTGCTGGCAGATATGGAGGGGAATGTGGTGGGGATGGAGCGAGGGTGGAGAGTATGTCTGCATTCAAGCATGCATTAGTGTATGTGTTTGTAATGTGTTGTGTGTGTGTGTGCATGTGTGTTTGTGTGTGTTTCCGCCTGCAAGGCTATGTGTGGTGCTGTGCTAGCATGTGTGTGTATGTATTTATTTGTGTGTGTGTGCATGTGTGTTTGTGTGTTTGTGTGTGTTTATGCATGCAAGGGTATGCTTTTCTCTGTGCTGGCATGTGTGTGTGTGTATATTTATGTTTGTGTGTAGATTCAGTATGTGTGTGTGTGTGTGTTTGTGTATGTTTGTGTGTGCATGCAAGGGTATGCATGTCTGTGTACCAGTATGTGTGTGTAAGTGTATGTGTATGTATGGGAGAGTTTGTGTGTGTGTCGGTGCACATAGCAATGTGCCGAATGTGCATCTCTGCCTGGCCTTTGTGATCACATGGTTATGCGTGGACCAATTAGTTTTGACCGTATTGCCGTGTATCTGGGTCGTTATTGGAAACCGTGTCCTGCTCTGGGGATGCATGAGACAGACCCTGGGCTCCATTCGATTGGATGGGATGCATGACACAGACCCTGGGCTTCATTCGATTGGACGGGATGCATGACACAGAACCTGGACTTAATTCGATTGGACGGGATGAATGACACAGACCCTTGGCTTCATTCGATTGGACGGGATGCATGACACAGACCCTTGGCTTCATTCAATTGGACGGGATGCATGACAAAGACCCTTGGCTTCATTCGATTGGACGGGATACATGACACAGACCCTTGGCTTCATTTGATTGGACGGATTCAGTGATAACGACGCAGCATCTCCCCGCTTGCCTCGCTCTTTTATCCTTGTTCCACTAATATATATTTCACACAGCGACGTCACAGAGGCTGAACCCAGGTGTTGTATTAATTACAGCTCTGTTCCCCTTGCCAGACAGCTAGGATGCATGCGCTCAGGCTGTCCTGGTCGTGCTAAATGGAGCATATCATCATTCTTCTTACGTTAATATTCTGTAATTAATGAGCTATGACACCAAATACCCCAGTTCATCTTAGTGGAGGGTAGCTGACACCTTACTTTTCCAATCCATCTCAAGTGAGACTCATACTCCCAATAGGGGCAGGATATTGTTGTGGCTAGGGTGATAATTAAAAGGTTCTGGGTTCTATACCCAATGTCTGTCACCTTCTAGCCAAATGTAAAGATGTTGTATGAAGACCCACAGGCAGGACCTGGTCTCATAATATCCCCAGCAGCTCTCTCTGTCTGGGGAGTCTGCCCTCGTTGGCCCCAGGAAGGCAGATGGTAAATAGTTTAGAAGGAGGCCGGTTCTATTTATAACCCTGAGAGGGTGGGAGGGAGGACCAAAAGACGGACAGGTGTACAGACAGACAGACAGACAGACAGATGCTTACTGATAAGAACAGCAAGGCAGTAAGCAAGACAGCTTCATAACTGTTTGGATGTCGAGGTTTTTGTTGTGCTTTCACCCAGGTCACCATTAATGAGGGCAAAACCGCCCCTGAAATAAACAATAAAGCAAATAAAGTGCCCTTTCTTGTTTATTTGTAACATATTTCATTATTTATTGTTGGAGCAAAAGACTTATGCTGGCTTCAGTTTAGCACTTTAACTGCTCAAACACAATTCATCTTAAACATAGTGGTTGCAGGCATTTCAGAATGATTGTGAGTGCAATAGTCCGATAGTTTCGTAGTAATTACTGGTCTTACAAGGATCACTGATGAATTGCGTAGATTTCCTTTGGCCAGCAGCTTCACATTGGCTCACTTAAACACTTTGACTCCTGGCATCCGCCCAATGACAAGCTCTCCCCTGGCCACCCCAGAAGACCGCCGTACCACTTTGCTAGCTAAGTGGCTAGCCTGTTGCTACGGCAACTGTTTACTGGAGACAGAGGACAGCTCTGATGGTCTTTACTGCTCTCGTTAATTTCCCAGCAGCCTCGGTGTGTCTGGACATTCATTTTTATTCCTTCAAGATTCAAGGCTTTTCATTTAACCCTTTCTTTCCCAGGGTAGCGTAGTCTAGCGGTTATGGTGATTGACTCCCTGCGAAAAGGTTCTTCGGGGATCGAAACCCCAATTCCATATTCTACCTGTAGGCATCCTTGAGCAACATACCCTAACCCCTACCTACTCATACATGTACCAAAAGAAAAGTGTATGCTGCTCAATGACTAAGTAGTAATTAGTAACTCACTAATGCCCTGAAAATATATTGTCTAGTTGAATGTAAAATCCGAGCTACTTATTCAAGAGTTGGTCCTCTGTATTAACCATCTGCGTCGCTTGTGTTAAAAAACAACATTGTACTTAATTACGGTACTTGAATAAAAGGACTTTTCCTCTGGAAGGTGTGAATGATACTCTGTCACACAGGTGAATATTAATGGTTTCATAGACATAACATTAACACCTGGAACAGCTGGATCTCTGCAGCAGCTGTAATCAGTTATGTATCCAAACTGAGAGGTAGAGACGTGTGGTTTAACAGACAGCCAGGTTCAGACTAAACGAGCACAGAGCCAGCAGGCAGATTGACAGGCCGATAATGAAAAGATGTCGGGTTTTTTTGCAGTGACAGTGATTTAAAACGACCCGCTTCCTGGCTGTAAACGTTTTTGGTGTTTTTTTCCGCTTGCCCTACGCTATCGATGTTTAAAATATTCGGAGAGATAGCTGTTCCGGCCAAGCTTCACCACCGTGGCATGTTCATCACGATCCGTGCTGTCAAGCTTATAGAAACCTGACAGACCCCCGGACGAACCCGAGATTCAAACGAGAGTTTGAAAACAAAACTTTATTTACAGATCACAGACGACGTTGCTGGAAATACACCTTATCCATCCGTGTTCTTGTGATGCGGTAACAGCCGGTTCTGATGAAAAACTACAGTTAGCACAATACACAAATTAATGAAATCAAATGAAATACAAATGCATAGCATACGATAAGAAAGGTTTTCTGTGACAAAGTCATGGTGCAGGGCTGATTTTGTGTTGAAAAGGACAGTATTTTCTCCCACTTCACTTATGGTTTGTTGTAGATGGGATTTGGGTTTTAATTTCATATTCTTTACAATTATCAACATCTCTTGTTGGATCATCAAGTTGGGGCTATGATCAATCATCAGTTGACTTCTCTTTCATTGGTATTTTTATTTGGATATTGGCCGTTGGTCATTGGTTACTGGCGATTGGTCATTGCAATGGTCTTTGATCTTTGGGCATTGGTCGGAGGAGAGATTACTACATTTTAAAAGATCGATAAACCACCCCATACAAAATGTTATGGACTGCAACACGGATTCCAATGTACCACACACTTCATCACAGTCCAATACAACTAACTACATAAGCATACACTATAAATAGTGTATGCGTGTGTGCGTGTGTGCGTGTGTGTGTGTGTGTTCGCGTGTGGGTGGATGGGTGAGTGAGTGCGTGAGTGAGTATGTGTGTGTGTGTGTGTGTGTGTGTTTGAGTGAGTGAGCATAAGAGTGTGTGTGTGTGTGTGTGTGTGTGTGTGTGTGTGTGTGTGTGTGTGTGTGTGTGTGTGTGTGACGATGCAGTAATAATTGTTGTGTAAATAGCTGGTGAATTATTTAATTCCACCCACTTTCCCCGCTTAGCTTGTAGCCGCAAGCTAGCACACACACACACACAGTTATGAACCCAGTGACTTAGGCAGTATTTGAGTCGGTGTGAAGCGAGAGAAAGAGAGAATTAGAGAATGTTATGTATTCATGATTATTGCACTTTTTGGGTTGTAGCATCATGGTTGAATGCACTTATTGTAAGTTGCTTGGGACAAAAGCATCAGCTAATACTTTTAATGTAATGTAATGAGAGAGTGAGAGAGAGAGAGAGAGAGAGAGAGAGAGAGAGAGTTGAGGAACATGGATAGGACTAGGGAACCGTTACCTGGAACTGTTGCAGAACTGGAGTCTGTTCTTCAGTACGTTGAGGTTCTCACACGCTGCCCTAACAAACACCAACACACAATAATGCTTTCCCTGTTTGGCTGATGCCACATGTGTGCCAACAACATGCGTATCTGATACCAGCCAACAACCACGACAGGTGTGACACACTGGTGTCACACCACTTTGTGTTTGTTAGTGTTTAGTTGGTGCATTGCCTTAGTTATAACATACATACATTCATTATTCCAGCAGGACTCTAGAATCATTTACGTGTTCTCTATCTTCAGTAGCCTGGTTCCACTGCATTATGGGTAATGGGTTTCACTGCACGGACTCCAGATCTACTGCATGTTTTCTGTCCAGCCTGCCTTGCATGCTGTATTCCTCTCTGACATTTAGGGTGTTGAATATAAAATGTGTTTTTGAGGGCTGAGCTGAGGTACTGGTCTTTGAAGTAGAGATCAAATAGGATGGTTTAGCCGTCAGGCGCCAAGTCTGATTAACCCCTACACCGCCTTTCCTAATAGTCTGCTAGTTATCTCGCCTGGCTGGCATTATATTGGTGTGTAACTGTGTGTGTGCGTGCGTGAGTGCCCACTTGTGTGTGTGTGTGTGTGTGTGTGTGTGTGTGTGTGTGTCTTAGGCATTAATTGGGGTCTGCATAGTCTAGTGGCCAGTGGCTGTTTTACACCCAGCTGAATGTTCTGATTTCAATCCCTTAAAGACCTCAATCTACCTAGAGGCATCCTTGAGCAATATGTCCTACTTGCTCATTAATGATGCTAAAGCTAAAAAACACACCATAAGTCAATCTGGCTGTTTTCATGGTGGCTGCCACACACCACCTAGCTGGCTTCAATGGGCTCCTGCAACACAAGGACACAGGTTGATGCATGATGAAGAGCAGGTGTTCCCGCCCATAAGACAGCGCTCTTGTTGACGGTGTGTGTGGCGATGATTGGTTTATACTGTGTGCATTGGTTGCCCAATGCAACCCAGGTGTGCAGCCTCACCCAGCCCCAGAGTCTCATCAAACTGACTCAGGCCAGGTGAGGCGGCTTAAGCCAGCCATCACCCACACACCTTCCACTTCATCACTTTGGAAGAATGCGTCTGCTAAATAAACAGTAAAGAGCAACAGTAAAGAGCTTTAGTGGTCATGTTTCCAAGTGTATTCACGCAGGACACACCAACCACACTCTAGCTAAACTCTGCATTCTGTATCTGCTGGCACAGTGGTATAGGTTAAGACCAAAGTATATCTCTGGCTGCCCTAGGTATGATGTGGGTCTCTCAAAGTGGTAAATGGACCGCATTTATATAGCGTTTTTCAGACCTTTTGCCACTCAAAGCACTTAACAATTATTGCCTCATATTCACCCATTCATACACACATTTATACACCGACGGCGGTGTTAACAATGCAAGGCAAATGCCAGCTAGCCGGGAGTAGTTAGGGTTAGGTGTCTTGCTCTGGAACACCTCAACACTTAGCTAGGAGGAGCTGGAGATTGAACCAGCAACATGCCGGTTGCCAGACTACCCGCTCTACCTCCTTCGACAACGTTTTGCCCTCAGACTATGTTCAGAATCACCAACGCAGTTTAATCATCAATAAATGTTTATTTCTACATACATTTTAAAGAAGGCTTCTGAGGGATTTTAAAGAAGCAAGCCCTGAGCGACCCAAAGCGTACATATGGCTGCAGCTATTTGAAGCAGAAGTATAACTTCAAACGTCAGGAGCATGTATACTGGTATCAGCGTGTGGATGAGGATGTGCGCTTAAGAGAGGCTGGGTTCTGGATGTGAGCTGGGAGCAGGGATAGAGAGAGGATGTGAGCTGGTAGCAGGGCTAGAGAGGGGATGTGAGCTGGTAGCAGGGCTAGAGAGAGGATGTGAGCTGGTAGCAGGACTAGAGAGGATGTGAGCTGGTAGCAGGGCTGGAGAGAGAAAGGGGATGTGTGCTGGTAGCAGGGCTAGAGAGAGAGAGGGGATGTGTGCTGGTAGCAGGGCTAGATAGGGGATGTGTGCTGGTAGCAGGGCTAGAGAGAGAGAGGGGATGTGTACTGGTAGCAGGGCAAGAGAGAGAGAGGGGATGTGTGCTGGTAGCAGGGCTAGAGAGGGGATGTGAGCTGGTAGCAAGGCTAGAGAGGGGATGTGAGCTGGTAGCAGGACTAGAGAGGGGATGTGTGCTGGTAGCAGGGCTAGAGAGGGGATGTGTGCTGGTAGCAGGGCTGGAGAGAGAGAGGGGATGTGTACTGGTAGCAGGGCTAGAGTGGAGAGGCTCACAGTCTGAAATATTAATGATCTACTGGGGGAAGCGCTCATTAATGTTCGGTCTCTCCTGCCTTCCCTTTATTTGCTCTCACTCTCTGTCTGACTGCCTGTCTGACTTTGTCTCTCTGTCTGTTGCTCTCACTCTCTCTGACACTATCTTTCTCTCTGTATTTATATTTGTCTTTACCCATCTTTCTTGTTATTCTCTTCCTCTTTCTCTTTCTTTATTTGCTTCGCTCTCTCATTCTGTATTTATATCTATCTCTCTTAAACCTAAATCTCTTGCTTTCTCACTCCTCCGTATCTCTGTGGCTGTCTCTCTTTCTCTCTCTCTCTCTCCCCCTCTCTATCTCTCTCTCTCTCCTCTCTCTATCACTCTGTCCTGCTCTCTCTCTCTCTCTCTCTCTCCTGCTCCTGCCTGGCTTTCTGTGGCTCTCTGTGTCTCTCTCTCTCTCTCTCTCTCTCTCTCTCTCTCTCTCTCTCTCTCTCTCTCTCTCTCTCTCTCTCTCT
>JAOPJO010000025.1:1297979-1315262 GCA_027123675.1 Molva macrophthalma | reverse complement strand
TCTCTCTCTCTCTCTCTCTCTCTCTCTCTCTCTCTCTCTCTCTCTCTCTCTCTCTCTCTCTCTATCTCTGGCTCTCTGTCTGTCTCTCAATCCCTCTCCCTCACTCTCACGCTCAAGAGAAAAAATGCCAAGGGGTTTTCACATCACTGGAATAATAATCCTTGGGTCCAAATCCAAGTGAAAATCTGTTTCTCTCAAATATCCTCAAAACGATTTATCCCTGGGGATGGGATCTCTTACGTTAAGTAAGAGATGCCTTACTTAACGTTATAGACTTATAAAAAGGATATATAAAATAGAATAATAAGTATAATAATTGTTATAATATATACAAACTATTTCGCAAACAAAGTCCTGTTACGTATCTAATAGCTACTCTTTTTTACCTGTGAAGGCTATGAAAAACATCGAACACTTCAATTGTTTCAATCGTGACATATTTACGAACTATTTTACAAACGACTTCCTGTAGAATATAACGCTAACTCTTCCTCCTTGCCCCTCCCCCCTCCCTCCTGCAGACTACACCTACTTCTACAAGGGCCGGGAGTACTGGAAGTTTGACAACAAGAACCTGGCGGTGGAGCCCAGCTACCCCAAGTCCATCCTGCGCGACTGGATGGGCTGCGACCAGTCCGGCATGGAGCGTTCGGGGAGCAACGGTAACCGCGGCGACCGTCAGCTGCCCCTCGACGACGTGGACATCATGGTGACGATCAACGACGTGCCAACGACGGTCAACGCCATCGCCGTGGTGATCCCCTGCATCCTGTCACTGTGCATCCTGGTGCTCGTCTACACCATCTTTCAGTTCAAAAACAAAGGCGTGCAACAGAGCGCCGTGCCGCAGGACTTCTACAAATACCCCGTGCAGGAGTGGGTATGACCGAGCCGGAGGTCAATGGTCGGAATGGGTTTTTCGGAAAGGGGGGTCCGGATGGTTGCGACATTCTCGGCCTGATAACATAGCTAGCAAGAGGCTTATGTTGCTAGCAGAGTGACGCTAACGGAGAATGACGCTAGGTCGCTAACTGCGTACAAAACATTAGCAACAAATGCTACGGTTATGGAGAGACGTTTAAAAAAGTATTTGAGGATGCTCAGAGGATGAGCATCTTGCGAGTGTGTGTGTGTGTGTCTGTGTGTGTGTGTGTCTGTGTCTGTGTGTGTGAGACTCGTGCCTGTCTCGGTACACTAAACACCTTAGTGTAAAAAGAAAGAGAAAGGTCACCTAAAGGTCAACTACGTCCTAACTCACAAATAAATGGAATTCTCAAGGATTAACAGCCAGTCAGATTCTGGGGACTTCTACACCTGCCTTGCCCATGGGCTCTGTGGCTATTGCTGCCGGGCAAAATAGTTTGGTCTGAGAGGAACCAACTTTCCAGACTTTGAAGTGAGAACTATGACACAAGAAAACAAGATGGGTCAGATACCACCTGCGGGCCATTACAGACCACAGAGCATACACCTGGACTATCGCTGGATTCAAACGACTTGCAGTAAAAAGCAGAACAAAAAAAAAATAATCGATGAGAAAAAAAATCTAAAACTTGAAAATAAAAAGTAGGTAGAAAGGCCATAACAACAGGAAAACCAAGGAATTGTTTTTTTATGGATGACTTTTTTGGTTTGATTTATTTCTCTGTTTTACAGTGATGTTGCATTGTAAGAGGACTTTTTTCTCTCCTTGTTTCGTCCTAAAAAAACTAACTAAACACAACAAACATTTCCATCACGATCCACACAGGCCTTTGACAGCTCAGACTGCAGCCAAGACAAGTTAAGTTAAGGCAAGAAAGGATTTTACCACAAACTGCGAGGAAAAGTTAAACAATAAGACAACAGGCCCCCCTTCCCCTCCCATGTTGAACACCGGCTTTGTGTTGTCCCTGATTGCTAGGCAGACGTTCTTTGAATGGAGAACCACAATGTGAGAGTAGTCAACAATGTAGAGCAACAGCTCTGTTGTCCCCTGCGTATTGTCCCTACTCCTCGTTCTTCTTTGGCCCGTAATTATTACGCCCCTCGCAGCAGCACGGATGAACCGGATTGTTTAGTTTTGATCCCCTCCCCGTCTATTTTGTTCTCTCATTCTTTCTTCATTTCTACGGATTTGTGTCTCTCCTCTCTATATCCTCCCTCTCTCCCTCTCTCTGTCTCTCCCTCTCTCTGTCTCTCCCTCTCTCCTCTCTCTCTCTCTCCTCTCTCCCTCTCTCTGTCTCCCTCTCTCCTCTCTCTGTCTCTCCCTCTCTCTGTCTCCCTCTCTCCTCTCTCTCTCCTCTCTCCCTCTCTCCCTCTCTCTGTCTCTCCCACGTATTACAGTAGAACGCTCAGAGCACAGCACACGATAAAAAGCTGAGAGAACGAGAAAATGAAACAAAAATAACAAAAGATTTTAATGAGCAGGTGAGAGAGAAATAAAGAGAGAGGTAGGGAACGGCAGGCGCCAGTGTGGGGGCGAGGGCAGGAGTGCGGAGGGTTGAAGGGAACAGAAAGAAGAGAGAGCGATGGAGGGGGGGAGGACGGAGGGATGAAAAGAGATGTATGGGCTGTTTTGGTATGCTTGCTGCAGCACAGGGGCATCGACCAGCTTAATGAAGTAGCTCTGTTCTCTGATAGTGGCCACTCTCTCTCCTCATATCTCCACCTCTCTCTCTTTTCTCTCAGTCCATCCACCCCTCTCTTTATCCTCTTTCACAAAGTCACTCTCTACTGCTCCTCCCTCTCTTATCCTATGTCTCCTACATTCTCCTCCCCTCCCGTCATTTCTCGTTGTCCCGCGTCTATTCACTCCCTCAACTCACCCTCTCTTCTCTCTCTCTCTCCCCTCTGGTGATGTGTGCTCTCCCTCGCTCTCCCCAGGGTCAACGTGTCATTACTTTCTATTGATATTCCATGCTGGGCTCTGCCAGCACACAGCAGGGCGCTTCTAAGTCATGAGTAATTCAATAGTTGTCCGCTAGAAATCGGTGTCATTAGCTGGGCGCTGCTTCCCCTTGCTGTATTTAATGAAGTGCCATTACCAACGCACCTGCACTGGCTTTCCCTTTCAACAGCTTTTCTTCTTCTGCTGCCAGAGAGCCCACCAGGACTGTGTTCTGGGGCATCCATTTTGACCCTGTGTCATGTTTTTACAAAATACAGTAGATGTCGTTTATTGGCACACTTCATGGGCTCACCACACCCAGCAGGAAGTTATTCATAAATGAGAATCCACGTTTCAAAGTTTGCATTTGTGTGTTGAAATGTTGAAAACTGTTTTGGCCTTATTCACCTAGTGGCCATCTTGTTTCTTAACACTAGCTGGGTGGGGGAGCTGAATGTGGCATAAGGCTAAATATGGTACATTTTGTATTATCAACTTGTGGTGTATGTTTTGTCCTTTTCAGGGCTGTGGTAGGCAGGTTCAAAACCATAATGTTTAAGGGGATTTTAACTCTGAGTCACTGCTAAGTAGGACTCTGGGTACGAGAGCAGCCATCATTACATACACGCATCATTGTGCTCAGCTCAAACACACACACTCACACACACACACACACACACACACACACACACAAAACCCATACACACATATGGGTCTGCCTGCAAACAGAGCACATTCACACATATGTATGGGCATGGGCAAACTCACATACACACAAAAACAGCAACATTCTCAAATGCGCATAAAGTATGCACGCACACAATCACACACACTCGGTTGGAAAACAAGTGGCAGAGAGCATTTCTTTGCACATCTTCCCCAAGGCCACTAACTCATTTCTCCATCCAGATTAATGGCTGCATTATGTCTGTCTCTCTCCATCGCTCTCCCTCTCTCTCTCTCTCTCTCCCTCACCCTCCCTCCTGTTTATCTCGACTTCTCTTCTCTCTCTCTTTCTCCTTTCCTCTCTCCCTCTCTCCTCCCTATATCTCCCTTCTCTCTCCATCTCTCCCTCTCCACCTCCCTCTCTCTACAGCTCTCTGGCTTGACCCTTGAAATTGAATGTGCTGCACTCTCTTGTCTACAGAATTATGCATCTGTGGTCGAGTGCAATTCACCGTACTCAGCATAGGTTAAATTCTCTACACACGGTCTCGGTTCAGTTCTCTGTACACAATATATAATATATCAATCTGGTTCAGTACTCTTGCAGCTCTCGATTCAGTGGAAAGCATTTGTGTGTTCAGTATAGACTCAGACCTCAAACTCTGACTGCCAGTCTGTCCACCCTCTATAGGTGCTCTAGCAGGGTCTAAAGGACCAGAAACATTGAATGTTGTCCAACAATCCTTTTAACCCATTGGTTCTGTAGGATTGTGTGTGATTGGTTGGGTACAGAGGTAACCACTTTGTGAGGCATTTTTAAATTGACGTGCATTTTCAACATCACATAGGATATGAGCTTGTTTGGTTTCATTGTGCTATTGACAATATAAAACACACTTTGGTTGTTTTGCCATATATCAAAATCAGAGGTTTTGTGGAAATGCAAAGATATGATACGGAATAGACATTTTCACCTCACAGACTTTGAGAAACCTAAGGCTTGTCATTGATTATTGACTGAGAGGAGCTGGTCTGGGCAGTGCATCGTAGTAAATCAAACACAGCTATCTTGTGTCCTTGTACGTGGATACACGGGGTGAAATTAGCATTCATGAGTCTAAGCCTCATCTGATAAGGACGTGCATCAACTGGACTTGTACGGTCTTGGAGTAAGAAGGATTAGGACATTGGCTCCCCAACTATTTGTGCCCCCTGACCCCAAGTTTAGGTGTGAACACTTTTGCAACCACAACTTCTTACATTGCTGTGAATCTGCTTCCATGCACATCGTTTTAACCCAACAAGCATCTACAAACGTCATATAAATGTCCCAGTGAAATAGTTGTGGATACGGATCAACAGGCAGTCTATTCGTATACAAAGGACCGTTAACCCTCAACATTTTTCAATAAAAAAATGTATCATTAATTATCTATAGCTTATAAGGACTCCATCTCCCATGACCCCATATGCATTTCATGTGGGGTCCTTAACCCCAAGGGTGGGGTACACTGGATTATTCTCAATTTTAAGATTTTTTACTGTTTTTATTTTGAGTTCTTGGTCCTTGATCGTCTTCCTCAGAGCTCATGCTAAACGTGCTTTGAAACTTCTTGTTCATTTCCTTATCTTTACCTGTCCAGATGAAATATACTGTGAGTTAAGGGAGATTAAGAGAGTTTTTCTTGACAGGCAGCTTACCTTAGCTTGAGGTCTAGGAGTTGCTGAACAGCTGGAACAACCGAGATAAAGAAAACTTGCTGGTTTGTCAGCAATAGCAGAATATAATGATGTTTTTACAGTTTAACAAAGCTAGAAGGCGAGTAGAAAGTAGAAAGGCATAAATGTGGGCTTTTAGCAACTTCCACCCAACGGGGGGAGAGCATTCAATCAATCTAACAGCATTGGAGGCTTTTTCCTCACATCACCGCTGAACGTCATTAAATATCTTCCACTTACTTCCTGCCAGTAGTAATCGGCGGTCGTTGTGATGGAGGTGGTGGTGGTTATTATAGAACAGAGAGCGAGGGCTAATGTCCCTGCATCTGTACCTGGCAGTACTTAGGCCTGAGCTGAAGGAAATGCTAAATAAAGTACACCATTCAAATATCACGAAACTACACCATTCATGAACTCCCCCATTCAACCTCTCATTCGCTTAACCTCACTATTCACATCTCCATGGGTAAGGCCTGGTGTATTTGAGAACGCTAGTTGATTGCTCAAGGGTTCTTAAGCAGTCCAATTTTGAGTACGCCAAAGGACCCTAAACATTTTCCTCAGTGCTAATTTCACTGCCGCTTCCAATAAGATGGAAAACATTACATCTGGTCTTGTTTGGTCTGGTCTAGTCATTTATCTGAGTCTTCATCCACTGGAATCTTGATGCTTTATTAAATATTATCTTTAATATTTATCTTAATAGCTATAGAGATTATGGAACACAAATTATAATTTTTCAGGATTATAGAGATCATATTTATAATATTGTGTGGACAGTTTACAGAGGTAGAACCTATTTATTAGGGCATGTGTCTGGTTTTTATGATGGCGGTTTTCTCAAAGTGTAGATCTGCCTGGACCTAATTATATATTTACTATATATAGGGCTATATATATATAACTAACTTGATGAGAGTGAATGGCCACACAAACATATGTTCATCACATTTCATAAAAAAATACATAACTTTATATAGAATATTATTTTGTAAAATAAATTTGTAAAATATCATCTATGATTGAACCTCTGATGATTTAACCGTATTTGTTCAGTTACGACCAGTGGCAGTAGATCTATTAAATATAGGCAGTATACAGGAAGTGATGTCAGACGGAAGGAAATCAAGCTACAAAATACATACTTTTTGCCATTTTCACTCTCCCTTCCTGACATTTTAAATCTGGCGTTTCAAAGCAATTTAGGACCTGAATAGGTCATTGTACAGAATCACTCGCTGTGAACTCCAATCATGCAGTTTTAAGTACAGTTTACATATTTTAGTTTGGAGAATGCATTACAACAATTTATTCACACCTTCCAACACTTGTACATGTTGGGGCCAGAGAAGAGTCAAAACTGTACATATTAACTATGTCTCGCTGAAGACTAGTGGTTTACAGTGGTTTGAGTATGACGTAGATGTCTTTGTGGAAACCTAAGTGGTAGAAAGGCCCTTAAAAGAGAAGAGATTTGTTGCTTTTTACACATTATAACAAGATTTTACATGGGCTTTTACAAACTATGTGGTGGGCTGAGTTGTCTGTCAACATTAAAACCTTATTTCCATCTTATGTACTTTATATACTTTATATACTCCTCACCGAGTGCAATGGGTCCTCTGAACATCAGACCAGACTTTTGTAGGTTTGGAAATTTGGAAATTTGGAAATTTGTCTGATTGGAGGAATCAAAAGGAAAGGAGATAGACTTGGTAACTATGGTTACTTAAGGTGATGTCATCAACATTGGTGCAATTTTGTATCCAACCGCACCTTGTCAACTAAATGAACTTGAATTTTCACAGGAACAAAAAACAAGGGGTAGGCTAGTGGTTTGGTGGTTCCTTTTGATTCCAGGCAGACAAATTAAATCAATCAAAACAAAATCGTTTTAAAAAATGTTTCTCAGTGGGTAAGCCACAAGCTATCTAACCCTGGTTATCACCTAGCGTTAGCTTCCACTACGGAGGTTCTTGTGAGGGCTTTTGTCCCAGGTCTGGTGGTGCAGTTCTGGGTTTGGACAACAGTGAGTTGCCTTTATTGGCAGAGTTAACCATGCAAATCCAGAGTCTATAAAACAACCGGACAACTCTCACCAGGGATGGATTAACATTATTACAGTCACTTCAAAAAATGATGAGCATTCACACCCAGGAAACGGCTCATTTAACTTCCTTATTATATAGCTTTGTTTTCTACTTCCAGAAGCAGTTTTGACTTGGTTTGTCATCATATCATTTTAACTGCTGCTGAGCTACTACTCAAAAGAGTTTAGCTGCCAAGCCCTACATTTGCTTTGGAGCTTCTTGTTGCTGCTTGCTAACAGCTAGCTAGTTAAGCTATGTCCACCAATTGGAGGAGCTTTGTGATTAGTAATTAGGAAACTTTATAGTCTGTAGCTCCCTAAAACATACATTTTTAAAGGTTAAAAACAATCTCTGGTGAGTTTTTAGTTTGGTTGGATGTTTTGGTTTTTTCTGGTTAAGTCTACCTTTAACTTGTTGTTGCCTTTAATTTCTTCTTATGAGAAAAACTAGCTGAGGAAACAAAACATATCAAGGTAGAGAGAAGAGACTTTTCACGTATTTATCAACGTTCTTTGGATAATACTACAATACTATGACATGTGGGTTATATCTGATATAACTAAGAACATTTTGAGTCACTTTTTTTGTTATAAAAATATGCTTTCTGTATATATCATGCATTTTGTTTGGAAGTGGATTATTAAAAAAAGGAATTATATAAAAACAAAATCAAGAAATAAAAATATCTACCTATGCTCACTTCTCTACACGCAAAACAGTGCACCGTTTCGCTGTCGGTACATTTGTTGTTTTTTTGTTTTTTATTTATTTGTTTCCTTTTTATAAAAAAACAAAAACGTTATGGACTCAGAGTCATGTAAATAGACTGAAGAAAAACTTTGTATTTTTATTTATCTTCATCGTTTACGCAGCATAAAACTTGCTTAAAACGTACGGCAGTGCTTATACTGAGGCATGTTCGAGACACTTGAGAGGACTCGTCAAATACAGGTTTATTTATAACAGAAAAAAACTTTATTACTTCTTCAAAGGTTACTTAAGTGGTTTTATTTGTCACGCCAGATATCTACAGATCACACTGCGTCATGTTAATGAACTGTCAATAAAAAGTAAAATCATCAGTGTCTGCTTTTCAATACATCTCATTCATCTCCGGCATTCTGATTATTTATAGGAAGGAATACATGAGGATTCATAAAGAGTAAAAATCAACAACAAAAATCTCTAAATAATCAACTCATAACATCATACAAACCTCCTTTTCCGTCGTGTTATTCCCCAAATTTGGTTTCAGATTCATTCCTTGTTCAAGTGTTTGTCTCCCAGAAATATACTTTTCAAACAACAGAAGAAATATTGCTAAATGTACTTTATCATATCGGTTTACCAAGGTGTACCACAGGGGGAGGTGGGATAGAACACTCCCTAAACATAAACAACAGGATCGATTCCAGACAAATAGTTTTGGTAGCAGAGTGATTAATATGCAGCTTGAAACACGAAGAGGCACAAATAAAGGAATCTATCCTATCTTCATTGAAATGTAATCTATCTTTTATGTAAATGTGATCTATGCTATCTTTATTTTAATTACTGCTGTGGGCGCAAAAAAAACTTTTAATTCGCTCTGTTGAACTCACTCTTATTTAGAGTGACAGACTGGAGCAGAAGTTAATAGCAGTGCTATTGTTAGCCTTTAGCTTAGGGTGAGGTCATTATGATACCCTTATGCCCTATGGCCGTATCTTTGCGGTGCTAAGAGCGTTTGCATCTATTATGTGATGTAGTTATACCTACATAATACCTTACAGGATTTAATAGGCCACTACAATATCCTACTCTAGTTGTAAACTAAAGTAGGCTGCCTTTTTACCATTTCCAATGGCAAGAAAAGAAGTTCATCCAACAGTGAATACTTAAAGGTGCTGTATGTAAGAAATAAGAGTAACTATTTGAGTGTAATTTGTTAGAATGGCATAGTGATCCGTAAACTAGTGAGTGAGTGAAATGCGTTGTGATAATATCTGTTTCAGGGTCACTGTGTGAGCCAATTACGATTCTAACAGCTCCTGGCTCATTTCTGTCACCAAAGCTCTGATGCTCTGGTTCGGGGAATCCTTGTGCATCAAATGCAACACTTCTCAATGTCGAAGAAATGTAGGGAGGGAGGGAGGGAGCAGAGAGGGAAGGGATGGTTTTGTGGATGTTTAGTTTCAAAATCTGTCTCTCTCGGAATTTTTCTGGTGTCTCTCTCTTTACAACTCCTGAATCTTACCTACAGCACCTTTAATGCTGCTCCTCTCCAAGCCAACATACTTACTCGACATTTCAGTACATTCTGAGGTTGTTATGACTTTACGTAACTCCTCACACAACACAGCTCCTTGCTCCACAACCTTGGACCGGAACAGCTCCAGCTCCTCTGGAAGCTTGAGGCCAGAGCAGCCGCCCAATATGTGCCCCCGCGCTCCACAGTACACTACAGCACAGAGGGTCCTGTTTTGTAGCCACAGCGGATCGCCGGGGACCAAACTAAATTGGCCTTTTTAACTACTTCCCAATGTCGTATCGGATGTTTGAATTTGATGACCGGCGTACTCACGTAGCTGTCCTTATTAACTCTGCAATGATACTTTGCCGATCCGCTGCGAAAACAAAACTTTATAATCCACTTATTGTGTCCACTTTGTTGGCTGTTTACGTCATCCACTGTTTGAGCCGTACAGGACTCTACAGCCCAGGCTTCCATACGGGGAACAGAGGGGCCTTATTCACCTAGCAACCATGGAACCAAGATGGCCGCTCGGTGAAGAAGGCCCATTAAACTGTCCAGGGGGGCGGGTGGGCACAAGCTCAGTACCAGTTGGTGCATGAGATCATGAAACTCATGTCGTCCACCTTCCTGTTTCCCAGCATGCACTGGGGTAGCTCCCCTGGGCTGTGTGTGTCTGGAGGAGAGAGAGAGAGATGGAGGGATGGAGAGAGAGATTGAAGGATGGTATTTCCATGCATTATGCAGGGCTGTGTTTGTAGCATGTTGAGTTGCTGGTGTCGTGTTTCCTGAACGTTTGTTAGCCTTGATGCTAATTACCTTGGGGTGTGCTAGTGTGTGTGAGGTGTGTGTGTGTGTGAGGTGTGCATGTGTGTCTGTTATAGTGTGGGTGTGTCCGTCCATGCAAGTGTGTGTGTGTGCGTGAGGGCATGCATACTGTACATTTGTCACAATACAACTAAAACATAAACATAAACAAACAAAAAAAACATAAATCATAAACAAAAGGTTTATAAATAAACAAAGTCAAGTGATCACTCGCCTTTCTCACCTGGAGGGGCGGGGCCTGAGCTCTGGCTGCTCTGGGACTCCTGGGGTTGGTTGCTAGGAGCCCTGCCTTCTCCTTCCTTCTTCTCCTCCTTTCCTCCCTCCTTCTTCCTCTCTGCTCCTCCCTTCTCCTCCTCTGGCAGGCCTATCCTCCTCTCCTGGCTTCTCTGCTCAGTGTCCATGGCAACACACTTGACACGCCCTTTTCACACCTGGGAAAACACACCTGTAAAACCTGTACAAGAGGATGTACTGTTATATATATGATCACATTTGACTATTCAGTTGTTTAGAAGACACTTGTATCTATGGTTACTTAGAGTGGATTCAGATACATTAATTAGTCATTAATGAGCAGGTAGGGGTAAGACATCTAGCTCAAGGAGGCCTAGATATAGACTGCAGGTATTGGATATTGAAGCCAGTACCTTTTCAACTTCAACAGTCCTCAGGTTTTTTCATGCATTTAATTAATTCAATGATTTTAAACACTATCTTGCCTGCAGTGAATACAATTAAAAAACACATTATGTATTTACATAATTGCTATATTTATACGATGTAGTTTTTATTATTGTTGCTATAATGGATGAGAGCGAGGAAGCAGGCAGAGGAGAAGAGAGCAAACAGAGGAGGAAAGAGGAGAGGAAGAAGGTAGAGAGGAGAAAGGGCAGATGGAGGAGAGTGAGGAGAGAGGAGGAGAGGAGAACAGAGGGAGGAGAGGAGGTGGAAGCAAAGGCAGATAGATAGTGGGAGAAAGAGTGAGTGAAATAGTGAAAGAGACAGAGCAGGGAGATTGATTGAGTGAGTAACTGTATAGGTTTGTGCATGTGTGTGTGTGTTTGTGTATGTATGTATGTGTGTGAGGGAGAGAGGGAGAGAGAGAGAGAGAGAGAGAGAGAAAAATCCTCTCGCCTCATCATCACGGACATCTCTAATCCCTTCAGGACAATCTGTCAAGGACACCAACCCAAACACACACACACACACACACACACACACACACACACATATCAAACAACCAACCTAAACACACACACACACACACACAACCACACAATCCAAACACACACACACATTCATTCAGTTCAGCTCACACACACCTGCTGGGATCTGTCCGCCAAATCAACTGCCTCCGTGGTAATGTTTCATCCCTGATTATACAAACATAGGATTGAATATTCTAGCAATGCACTGGCCTTAAAAGGGATTTAGTACATTCAATATTTTAACCAGTCAATTAATAGAGAAATAGATTGTGCAGTCATCTAAGACTAGAATAAATCAATACATAATAAGTCAAATGTTAGCTTTGTTTGAGGCAAGCTGGATACAGCTCTCATTCATAATTCTCCTTTAGTAACAGATGATACAGGCTAACCAGGGAACACAGGGAGCTTAGCACCTGGGGTGCTCATGTGAAATATGATAAGAAGATTAGCATTTTATTAAAAAAGCTAGTGGAGTTTTACATTCTGTAAGGGGTCTTGGTGCTGAAGCGGAAATTATATACCTATACAATGTAATTGGTTATTTAATAACACAAAAACACATCTTTGATTTAATGTCGTTATTCTGATTTCAAATCTATTTTTCCGATTGTTTCTCAAGAGTTAGGCCTAATCGTTAAATGTCAGCCGTAAAACATAGACAATATAAAACAATAAATCGTGTGGGATTTGATAACGTCTGGCAGCAGATGTTCTTCATGGATATTATGCTAACGATAGCCACGGGAGCTGCTGTCTCCATCATGACTTCCAAACAATAGACCATAAAAGTAGACGCTGCTCATGACTTTCATGTCCTAACACCGTGTGTCCTTTGGAAGGCTAAAGGGGACACCTCTGTGTCCAGACATTACTGCCCACCCCCTCAACCTATCACCTAACTCCAACACTCGGGGCTAAGAGATGTGTGCTAAATAGAATTTGTTGACAAGGCTTTGTTTTGCATCCAGTTAGAAGCTATACCAATGCACTGATGTTTAAAAAGGCCTTACAGAAACGAGTTTCAACCCAATCAAAATGTGTCGATGCGCATTTGAATGCTCAAATACACAATTACATGAGGATTTGTTATTTGCTTTGATTAGCCGCCTTTATATAAAGAATCAGGCATCTTGATTAGTATTTCTAAGAGACAACACAGTAATAACTGTGACTAAGACTTGACTGCTCAATATTCAGTGTGTGTGTGTGTGTGTGTCTATAGTCTATATATAGAGTTGAGTTCACGCTTCGGTTTGTTTTGACTGCACCGTGTCCTCATCCACCGTGTTGACGCACTCTTTGAGGCAAATGAAATGCTTTTAGAACTCTGTTAGTCTTTCAAAGAAATCTCATCAATATCCAAGTACCAGATATGCTACAATTTCACAAATGAAAAAGCGTCCACGGTTGCTTCACTCATCCTACTATATTTCAATTGTTGACAAGCTCCTCCATGCAGTTACCATTCAATGAAAAACATGAATTGCACTGTTGACAAGTTGTCAAGATGGCCGTTGACGATCGACAACATATACTAGCCGACTATAATAACATTACAACGATTAGGACTGATGAAGCACTTCAGCTGACAGGACAGCCAGCTCAGAGCAACATGTTTCCACTATAGCTGGCCCATAATAGAATGTGGTTATGTTATTATCATTGAATACGCTTTAGATGGCTACAACACGACATCGCTCCTCCCCCAGACCTCGGATAGGGAGAGAGGGGGCCGGGGGAGCCGGTAGGCTACAGAGGGGCACAGCGGAACAAACATTAATAATGTTACCCCAACGCAATCATCGACCCCCCATTTGCCTGCGGGATCCGCGCGCCTCCCCCTCGCCTCGCCCGCCGGTTCCGATTAGTTTGCGGTGTTTCCAGGCAGACAATTCGCACCCACGTGTTCCCCCTGCTGCAGTGACGTAGCGCAGGTGTCCGGCTGACATCACACGGAGAAGCCTCTGCTGTTGGCTGACAAATGCGGGCGCGTGCTGGGGGAGGAGGATGGAGAGCGCTGCAAGCAGTTGCTATGCAGGTTTGTTTTGAAACAGGCACGTTCATAGTCACTGTTTAAGTTTAATGTGTGTGCGCACACACACACACACACGGTGTGTGTGATGAAAACTTAAATTAGTGGCGTGTAGCAGTGTGTATATTGCGGCTTATCCGATGTAAACATGCCAATCGCTTTATTATTATAACGACTCACACACTGATTTTGGTGGCTGATTTTAGTACTCTATGTGCAGAACATAATAGAGTCGATATATGTTATAATCAAACAATATTAAGGCATGGAACAATACAAATGGATTAATGGTTTGGTTCGGCCAGATTTCAATGTCCTATGGAATAACTGTGCTCGCGATATATTTCTGAGAAATTATTTAAAAAAAAGGAGAAAAACAAAGTATTCTGAGCCATAAATGACTTGAGTACGCTGAAAACTGATGACATTTGGATTGTCAATTATAGCACCACGTCGTACGTGGTACGTCACGACGTTGACCCAGAAGCGGAAGTGAACACGTGGGGCAAAGGGAATCACACACACGTTGGAAGGCCACTCTCCTTTCTCTGGTAATAACGAGTTCAGTAAGTATCAAAAACGAGATATTTAAAATACTCTGACTTTGTTGTGTGTTAGTATACAGCTGTCTGCGGGCGTATACTTATTTGCAATCTTATTGAAGGTTTATAACGATTTATATGTAACTTCTGTCAACTCTTTTGGCTATCTGTCTAGTTAGCGGATGCTACACACAACCCGTATAGCAGCCGACTCTAAGTAACAAGCTAAATACATTACTAAAGTACATAACGGGCTTACAAGACAAATTAACTGTGAACTCTTTCTTATTTCAGAATTCAAACAAACGTACATATTCGTGATCATGGCTGTGAGAGCGGCGTTTGAGAAGAACAACGAGATAGGCTGCTTCGCCAAACTCACCAACACGTACTGCCTGGTGGCCATCGGCGGCTCTGAAAACTTCTACAGGTCATTAATTCACTTTAAATGACACTCGACTGTATTATCTGAGATAAGCGCAGGGATATGGGCCACTGTTGGTTATATAATGTGACCATATGATGGATGACACAGATGGGTGTTGTCGCTTGACATTCCATATACACCTAACGAATGAATCCATTTCAATACAACCCATCCGTCTATGAATCATCGGATAGTTCATACAAAAGTACAATGCATTGCAGGCTTAACCGTACACTGCTTTGTCAAAACTGGTCTTTGTATGTGCAACTATAACTCATCCCCTCCCCCTCCTTATCGATGGCTCCTCGTGGATATTATATTATCCACATGTGTTTGGGTCCACATCACAAACGCATGCTAAATACAAACTCAGACATGCTGTAATCCATAGATCACTGTAATTGAATCTCAATGTGCATATCAGTGCTCAAGATTTGTCTGTTGAATGAAAGAAATGTGATTTATATAGTTAAACAAAATATAATGTATAGTTACATTCATGCTGGTGATATTTTGCTTTAGTCTGAATATTAATGCATTTTCTGACGAGACCTAGATCACTAAGGCTATCTGCTCTTCTATAATAGTAAGACAGTCGAGTGGTTTCTGAACCAGGACTATGAACCACGCCGTAGCCGACTGTCAAGGGTGCAGATCGCCCTGCTGGGTGCAGATGTCTGGTAGCTCTGAGACTCACGGTGTGCTTCTGTCCCTCAGTGTGTTCGAAGGTGAGCTGTCAGAAACCATCCCTGTGGTCCACGCATCCATCGCTGGCTGTCGAATCATAGGAAGGATGTGTGTCGGTGAGCGTACACACGTACATGCATAGTCCTGTTTCCATCCAACCTGTTCCCCTCTGCCTATCTACATGGCAGAGGGACAGTATTAATCTGGTTCTTTCCCATTGCTCCTCACTTTGTCATGTTTTATCAATTATCCTTTGTGCTGTCGACTACAACTGGTCAAAAACAAGTGGAGAGAAAAAAGTTAAATGCTGATTGGGCAGGGAGCGTTGCTTCTTGCTTCTAGTTTACTTCAAGAGAATCCATTTTTACTCTCAACTTTCTCCTGGTTGACATAATGAGTAGCATAGTCTTTATTATCCCCAAGGGGCAATATGTTTTGCAGCATAGCAGTGGTAGTAAAAACAATAACGACACCAACCCATGACCACATAACAAACAATAAATATACAACGGACAACAATAAGACTTTCAAACATTAAGAACTTAAAAACCCTACATGGGGGGCTACTAGAAGCCGTCCTCGATTGCCCTATAACTTAAGGAAGCCAAGGAAAGCCTGAGTTTATTGGTGCAGACGTGAACACCTGTTCTGTTTTGCGTTATCATGTGCCCTGCGTTGTCCACCTGTCTGTTGTTGTACTAAAGCACTGACTTGTGTCTCTGAAAGGTGTTGCAGAAATAAACTCTAATTACCGCCGTTCTGACTTGACGTGCCTGATGTGATGGTGTGCGTGTTCCCCGTTGCTAGGTAACCGCCACGGGATGCTGGTTCCCAACAACACGACAGACCAGGAGCTGCAGCACATCAGGAACTGTCTGCCCGACCCCGTCCGCATCCAGAGGGTGGAGGAGAGGCTGTCGGCGCTCGGGAACGTCATCGCCTGCAACGACTACGTAGCGCTGGTCCACCCGGACCTCGACCGGGTCAGAGCCGCACACACGCACACAACTCTATAGTGTACACGCATACATGCACCCCATTATAGTACACATGCACGGCTCACACACACACTTTAATCCCAGGCTATGCTTGAGAATCACGGGTATTCCATTGATGATGTAGTTCAGAAGAATAACAACCTCTCCTTTCTCCCTTTTGGTCTTCCTCCCTTGGTCCCCCTGTGGACTTCCTTTCCTCCTCCTACTCCTCTTCCCTCTCTTTCTCCGATTATCCCCATATCTTTCGCTGGTCCTTTTATTCTGTTCCTCCCAAAATCCTCTTCTCCCCTCCCTCCTCCTCTTCTCCCCCTCCAGGAGACGGAGGAGATCCTGGCCGACACATTGAAGGTGGAGGTGTTCCGTCAGACGGTGGCCGAGCAGGTGCTAGTGGGCTCCTACTGCTCCTTCAGTAACCAGGGAGGGCTGGTCCACCCCAAGACCTCCATAGAGGACCAGGATGAGCTGTCCTCGCTGCTGCAGGTCCCCCTAGTGGTGAGTGCTGGGGTAGATGTATGGTTGGTTAAGTGTTGTCAAATCCTTGGTACTGGTCAATTCCACTGTTACTTTACAGTGCCGTTACTCAAGAGTGTAGTGGCTAGGCTAGGCACCCCTCAAACCAAAGGGTCGTTCAGAGTGCTTAGGGTGACCCCCAGTCGAAAGGTTCCGGGTTCGAACCCCAATGGCCCGGTCTAGCCTGTAGGCATCCTTGAGCAAGATGTGTTGAACTCTTACCTGCTCCTTAATGACATGTTTTAGAATACACGGTTAGTCTCTTTGGATAAAAGTGTCCGCTGAATGATAAGATTGTACTAATGGAAGATAGTTTATTTAAATAAGGCAACTTCCTCAACTCTGTTCTAATGGATGTCATTGGATGAGTATGTGTTCTAATATGACCCTGTGAGGGGGGGGGGGGGGGGGGGGGGGGGGGGGGGGGGGGGGGGCGGGGGGGGGGGGGGGGGGGGGGGGGGGGGGGGGGGG
>JAOPJO010000025.1:1204166-1217411 GCA_027123675.1 Molva macrophthalma | reverse complement strand
TTTGGCGAAGTCCTCCTTGTTATAACTGAAATCCTTCAGAAACGTGATGCTCTCGATTGCCGGGTTGTACCGGCGCGAGGTCTCCAGCAACATAATCTGTGGGCGGGAACCACACATCTCAGTGAGCAGATTATGAATGAGACACAAAGCTTTGTTTCATGTTAAATTTGCATACATGTGCATTCAAAGACTGTGTCGAATGGGCAGATATTAAGTCTTGCAGTCTCACTCCTAAGTCACACCAAGAGAGTTGTGTAAGCGTAGCGTATAGGCCTCAACAACATGCCTGCTTTTTTCAAACAATAACTGGCTGTGCGCGTCAGCTGGTGTGTATTGCCCATTGAGTTTTCATTCAAAACATATGTATTTCGGTTCTGCAATGGTTTGTAGAATAGGATCATTGAATGTGATATTATTGATAACATTTTTGATTCTTGATTGAATTGATTCATTCTTGTTGAAATGTTACATATTGCAACTTTAATAATAAATATTGGCTGTATATAGTGTGTAAGTATTGGTGGGAATTAGGGGTCACACTTGTTTCTCATTCATTTCTCCTAGGTTTAAAAGCCTTCACTGATGAACAAATACTGAGAGAAGTCAAGCCGCCTGTGCATAATTAGAAGATGTTGGGCGACATTTTACAGACCTCGATGGTGGAGGTCTTGAGCAGAGCGATCTGGTCCTCTCTGGTCAGCTCCAGGAAGCCAGGGAGTTGCTTGGCAAAGTCCACAATCTCCTGGACTGACATGATGGCCAACTCTGTGAAATGGGCAAAGCGCTGTTGACGCACTTCTCTGTTCTGCGGGTCCTGGCTCTGTGGCCATGGCTGTTAGGAGGAGAGAGAACACACACACACACACACAGGTTAGAACTTGCAAACGCATCCAAGCGAGCCATTCAATTATGACCACCATTGATTCATAAAGTTAAAGAAATCATGTTCACGGCAATAATCTATAAAAGTCTTATCACGTTAAGTTTATTCACGTTATGTCATTTCACTCTATATAGTCGCAAGTAACGTTAACTTGCCAACTTACAATTAGATGAGTCAACTACCCATACTGTTGTAGCCAATGTTACGTGGAATTGAATCGTGGGTTATCCCAGCACTGTTATCCCTGGTGAAAACAATCCTGCTAATAATACATTTATGAGCATGTTGAACGTTGTTGTACTGTTAATACGTTACGGTGGGCATTAGCTTTGTCGCTGGCATGAGCCACTTGTCATAGAAGCTCATCGTACTAAGCTAGACCGATATTGAAATATATTAATAAATGATGTGTACTGGATACGTTTCCCATGATTCCACAGCCGTTAGGGCGTAAAGGGGATGTGACGGCAATGACAGGCGACCAATTAAAACGCTTTGAATTAAGCAACCAATTTCTCTGGGTTTGATAATCGTTGGAAACATTTTGAATAATGTAAGTACACATTTTTCATAATGTGAATATACGAAAATACTTTTTTGGGGTTCAGAGGTTATAGTTAAGTCATACAATGCAATTTATTTGCTACATTATGGTTTTGAAAAACTTGGCTCATTGGCAAAAAGATAAGCTTTTGCATGACAAATCAGGAAATATAATAATGACTGGGACTGCAGACAAGCAGTCACGAGAGGCATTCACAGCCCACATCCACCCTTTTCAAGTGAATCACGGGTGTAGTCATTACTCTTACAGATGCAACTATGCCTCTGATAGGGGCAGTTCTTTGTTCTTCAGCACTGGGTGTTTTCACACACACACACACACACACACACACACACACACACACACATACATAAAAACACACACCCAAAGTCCCCTAAAAGCCAGGCTTCCATCAACAACTCACCTTCACCAGGACACCAGTGGCTCCGCTAACGCTGCATACAGCCAACACCAGCATCAGACTCTGGACAGCTCTCATGTTCAGGCACGGTCAAGATCTCTCCAAATGCTAACAGTGAACGCAGGCTTGAGATTCACTTTGCTCTGTGATGAGTCTGTCCCCTCCTGCTCCCCTTCTTATAGCCCTGAGGCGGCACTGGGGATTACCTGGTCATTCATTAATCAGCGTGGGCTAACGACCCAGAGCCCAGGATAAGATCCTCTTTTCCTTGTTTACAATCCCCCCCCCCCCTCCCTTCTCCCTCACGCTATATTCCCATCTATGACACCTCTATGACATAAACAATCCACTCTGTGATCGGATTCATACGCAACTCGATCCTCGACATCGTCCATAAACCCCCTCTTCCCCCATCTCCTCTTCCTCGTCATCTTGCTCATAGATCAATCACTGGCTTGTCCAATAAGGCACCAACCCTGATAGCAGTAGGTCAGCGCTGTTTGCAGAGGATAATGTCAGCTCTGTGATCCACAACTGCCGAGAGGAGTTCAGTGTTCAAATTAGACATTTATGGGGTGCATTTATGTAGTAATAATGTTGCATTTAATGTCGAGTAATGTCGCATTTTCATACTCCCAAACATCTGTTATTGGGTAACTCCCACGATGATGTTTGTGGTTTGTTGGTCTTCTTAGAAAGATGAGGTAAGGCCTTTCTAAGAAGACCAACATTAACTTTATGTTGGAATGAATCCAATTTTAAACTAACAAACATGTTAAAGTGACCCAGCAATGTATGACATATTACACCTTGTTGCGCTATAATGTTAAACACTATGAACCACAAACTCATTCTAATTGCCAAAATATAACGAATTCAGAAAAACTTTTATCATCGTTCTTATTGGATTTTTGATCACTTTTCCAGTCACATTTCCAGTTCAAACAGTCGCAACTAATGAGACTGTTTAAGAGACTGTCCGTATTTTGTAAGAATGTGACATTAATTGATCTGTCTGTCCATCCGTACATCTGTCTATATACGAATCCATTAATATATAAATTCAACACATTCATTGATCCATCCATCCATGCATCTATCATTGGCTGGCAGTGGCTCAGGAGGTAGAGCAGGTTGTCTGGCAATCAAAAGGTTGTTTATTCAACACCCAGCTCTGCCGGGTGTTGAACAAAGGGTTAGGGTATTAGGTGTCTTTGAGCAACAAACCTAATCCAACTGCTCCTGATGAGCTGAATGTTTCCTTGCATAGTTGACACTGCCTTCTATGTATGAACTTACAACCCTCTGAAGTGTCACGGTTTTCATTGTAGTCACCTGGCGACAATGCTCTTCCAAATTAGGAAAATATCTGAATGTCTTTAATCTGCCGCATGTACGTTGCTGGTTAAGGGGGATTGTCTGTAATAGTTTGAGAGGGAGTTATGATCCAATAATAACGCAATGTGAAAAGACAGTGATTGTTGTTAGGTGGAATGTGGCAGCCACCTAGGTCACTTTAACTGGGCTCCTCTAGACAAGGACGCAGGGTGATGGTATTGGAAGACCAGTTCATCTGAAAAGTTTGTAGACAATGACACATGACCTGGTGCTTCATGTTGCCATGCAGGAGATCTCCTCAGGTGTGTGGGGTGATGGCTGGTTTAACATGTGCACATTGATTACTCAATGTGCAACAGGTGTGCAGCCCCACCCAGCCCCAGAGTCCAATCAGTCTGATTTGGGCCAGGTGAGGCTGCCTAAACCAGCCATCATCCACACAAACTATTTCAAACTTCATATTTTGTGCTTCACACCATTAAAAATGTACTAGAATGTAGGAAATTAGTTATAATTTTTTGTTTTTTGTGAAACTCAGTAAAATCGCCCTATTGCTGAGAGCTCAAGGTTGGCAATGTGTGTATAAATGGGTGATTGTGAGGCAACAATTGTAAAGCACAATATAAATGCAGTCCGTTAACCGTTTACCTTTAACCATTCCACCCACTTCTCCACCCACTCTTTCCTGTCTGGTGGCGTTGTCACACCTACGAGTCATCCAGGCAATCAACGGACTGGGCATCCGCCTTCTAGAGGCAAGGCTGAACCCCACAACCCGGTACAGTACCCTTACACCTAGACAGGAGCTGAGAGGGGGAATGAGACACACCTCTCGTTCATAGCCATGACTCACACTTTATTTTCATTTTTTTATCTTATCTAAACAGTCTAACCAGTAAGCTAGCGGGGATAGCTAGCGCTATCCCTGTTGGAGTGTGAACGGGCTAGGTTTGAGGGATATCAAGGTATGGCCTCATTCTGAGCTGGCATTATGCAATACAATGATAAGTCATGTAATGACTAAGCGGCTGGGCAGCACAATCTCTGCTAATCCATAAGACACTTTTGAGAAGCTCGTAGAGATTTAATATTCATTCATTATTTGGATCGATCCCTAATGTACACAGTAATGTACTGTTGTGGAAATATTAATCATAACTATAATATACAATTATTGACAAATTATATAAACCTTGTTTATACAATTACTAGTCAACTGAAAAGGAATTTGTATACATTCTCCTTGTACCTAGAGATACCTCCCTTCCTCTCTCTTATTGAAAGGTGTTAAGATAGTTTGCATTCTATGCCACTGTAGCCACAAAGTCTGATACTGGGGCCATGCCAATCCACTGACTTCTTTGTTGTGTAGATTCCTTTAACTGTCGTGCAGCCTTGCTTGCAGACTTGCAGACATGTCCACTTCACCCATATTGTATTGCAATTTAACTTGGTCTCTCCCGCCATGGCTGACTTTAGCCATGGCCAATCCTAAACTCTCCACGATGGTCACTCCCCCTCACCTTCCTTTGTATTAACTACCCACGATGTGAAAGTTTACCTATCATGTACACCCATTGTCTCACGGAATGTATTCTTGGTAACTAGTGTCCTAAAAATAAGTTATTCTTCATAATGTACACAGTATGTGTTGGTTTTCTGGGCCTTAATAATACTGGTTACAGTTTCTAGAATATATGTTTTGTGTCTGTGGTCAGTCTATAGGTAGTGCATGTTACACATGGTTAGCTACTGGCAATGTAGTACCAAGAAAGAGATGAACGATGCTGTCCAGGTGCTGTTGGTAAAAAAACGTGGGGTCATTTCACCAGGATGTACAGTCCAAAACGAAAAGAGACGACATTGTTGTATTCACACAGTACAACAATGTAACACGCTTTAGTAGGAAGCTCTGTGAGATCTCTTCTCATGCAGAGTAAGTCTGGTCTGTCTAACATGTACTTTGACTGACAAGAATGAGGTACTTGACCCATAATCACATACTTCAAATATACATTCCAAGTATGTAACTCTGCAGACCGGAGCCACGTAGGAGGGAGTTATGGGGAGGGCATTGCATGTGGGAGGGGCTTTGGTAGAGGCAAAAATCCTTTCAAAACGAAAGTTAATCAGGCGCTTCTCGGACAGCCTGTATCATGGGATACATTTAATCAATTTGATTACAAATAATATAACTCAGCATTATATTTATACTTTAATCATTCTTAAATTTGTTTTACAGTATTTTGTGTTCTTACTTTCTAACCTTATTGTATTCTGTTACTGTCTTGACAACTACTGTCCAGCTCTTTAGATTTTCTCATATATAACCTATGAACCCTGAGAGCATGTCATGTATCATAACCCTGAAATGAGCATAAAATGGGCATTAATACCCACAACTTTTTACTAATGTTGAATATACTTTTATCCGCATTTAAGTACAACTTTTTACAAAAAAGCGTGACCACCAACCACAGACTCACACTAGCTAATAACAAAAATGGACACCCACTTCATCAATTACCCCAGCACTGTAACGTGATATGACGTCTTGGATTCATTAAGCTAGGTAAACTGCATTCCCATTGCATATCACATGTATTGTTTTAGCAAGCTCGCTATAGCTACTACTGACCTGCCAGCTGTCTGCCATGTTGGGCTCATGTTGTCTGCCAAGTCGCATGTAAATCTGCGGTAAACTTCATTAAGTGAGATTATTCACATTATATTACATTTGTGTATTCATATCACATTATAGCATAACACATATTTTCACAGTAATCTCTTAGGTCAGTTCTTCCTTGCTCTCGTCACATGGTTTGGTTTTCTCAGATGTCGCCAGTTAACCAATCAAATGTAGGAACATCCCAATTGTGGCTGTGAACCCTCCCACTTGCAGGTACCCGACAACTTGCTGCTAGTTCCGTTCTGCAGAGCATGCTACTTGTACATTCTGAAAGGCCTGGAAAGCAACAGGCGGTATTGTCTTCAGTTATTATCTCTTTAAATTACGACTGAAGTCAGGGACAAGCATCGCTAACAATACGTAGCTACGGCAACAGAATGGGTTTCTGCTCTCCTATATATTCAGCCTTGGCCTCCTGTGTTCTGCTCATTGCACCAAATGTATTTGTGTAAAAGTACATGGCTATTTTGGTAATGGGCAAGTGAGGGACTTCAGTGTTCACTGCGACTCGCATGACTAGTCGCTAGGACTTTTCTTCATCCAAAAATCATGTCATTAAGGAAATGCTAATATGTAATATTAGCATTTAATATATACTTTTCTTGGAAAAATTGGCAAATTAACTTAATCTTTAAATTATAGGAAACCATTTGTGCAGTATATATTTTTATTCAAATATTCATAAAAAAGAGAAAAAAATGCATTTTACATGAAATACATGAAAAGAAAAGTGCTATTCATGCTGCTAAGTAACAGTTCCTTGGAAGCTAACCAAATATTTAAAACTGTCGAACTACCCCCCAAAAAGTTTAAAGAAAACAACCAGCATGGAAAGATGCAGACGCAGTGCAAAACAAACAACAATTGTGGAAGGATGGCTGTCCGTGGTCCACTTCACTAGAGATTGGGTGCGCTGGATTAACATCCACTGCAGGCGGCATAGGCGCAGATCTCACAGACATCCATAGGCATCATAACTAAAGATTGGAGAGAGAGCAGAAGGACAAGTCAGAAAATAAACAACTTAACCCCCAGGGGACACGATAGTGTAGTGGATAGGGTGTTCCCAGCCAAAAGGTTGTGGGTTTGATTCCCCAATGTCTTTCCTAGACGACATGTATCTGTAATCGCTGTAGGCATCTTTGGATAGAAGTGGCTACTAAATTGTAACACCTGTAAACTATATGATCGAGTAATGATAACACTATGACCGCGTGCCCATTTTTTATTTGATCGGTATGATAACAGTCTTTACAAGCAGGGACTCACTTAAGCCGAGCAGCGAGGGGGAAGCGTAGTTGTTCTGGTCACAGAGAGCCTGGAAGGCCTTGGGGAGGGCTGGGTTTGAGCACACAGACCCCGAACTGGCCCTCAGTCTTGGGCTCATGTTCCCCGCCTCACTTGGGGTCTTGGTCAGACTCTGGAGCATCCGCACATCCTCCAAGGAAAAGGTCAGCCCTTCCACCTACGACACAAGAGAGGTGTTGAGAGGCATCACATAGAAGGCTCTCGTTGTCTCTATAGGAGTTACATTGTGGTGAAGCCACATGTGTGGCCACATGTGTGGCCACATTCAGATTTCATCACTCCCTTCAATGATAATATACCCATAACGCCATCTATTTTAAATGCATGAATAATACGAGAAGAATACTCATGCATATACCCAGTACTCAATAGTCAGTCATTTTAGTGTTACAGACCCAGGCATAACTACTGTGTCCTGGGTCGGTGTATTGTTAAATAAGATAAGAAGGATAAGAGGATAAGGACTGAACCTGGTAACAGTGTCATGTAGAGTAGACATACCTGGACCTGCACTGCCTCAGAGTTCACAGAGTTCAGGGCCAGAATCAGGAGAACAACAGCAACAGCTGGAGCCGTGGTCTTCATGTTGATGATTGACAGTAGTGGAGCTGCCTGGTCAATTCTAGTTATCTTGCGGGTGGTGCGTTCAGAAGATGCTCCTCTAGATCACTGCTCTGCCTTCCTTTCCATCCCCTGCTTTTAAGCAGGAGTGATGGTCATCTGACTAGTGACGTCACAAATCTGAAGCGATCTGTGTGGCTTTCCCTTGGGTTAATTAGTAATGTTTTATCATGCTATAAAATGGAAATCATGAAGTAGTACTCTGACCCCATCAAGAGTTGTGTTATTATTATTATTTAAATTGTTGCTATTATAATTGGGCCCTGCCTACCTTCCCCCTCCTCTGCAAGTCCATATCAGGTAGAAAGGTTAAACATCCTGGTTAAACAATAACTTGGCAGGCTTTGTGACTGAAAGGGCACCTGTGATAAGGCCACACAAGAGCCTGGCCATTGTTTGAAAGAGCTACATTTCACAGCTAATGAAAATCAGCGCAGCCTTGGTTCATGTTATAATCTCACTGCCAACACCAGCATCCAATAATATTTTCAAATGAGCCTGCTGCACAATTTGTCATCGCAGATGGTGTTGTCTTTATCCAGGCAGGGCAGGGCAGGGCATTACATAACAGACTGTGTACAGATGATGCTGTGGGTGGTGGTTGCAATATTCTGGTGAATCAAGAGCGAAAATAGTGATGAACACATCGTGTGAGTGTGTGTGTCCACTCTGGGCCAGCTCACACTGCTCCCCTACGGAGTGCTGTGAAGGACATTAAGGTTTAGGGCTAAACTGGTGCTTCATCCTTCTGGCGACTCACCTCTGCAACAATTAAATTCCACTGATAAGATAAGCAAAGTGAAGATGTTCTTGTAAATTAGAAATTCAGTTGTTTAACAAAAAATGGTGGTATCTAGTATTTTTTTTTTAGAGATGAACTGAATGTCCTCCAACATTACTTTGTCGTAACTTCATGGATGGTTTTCAAAGCATTTAAGTATCTAGTTCTAAGTGGCTTGAATGAAACATCTGAAAATACGTATACTAATTGTTGAAAGGAATTTGTGCTTTCGGAATAAAGACTTCAAGGGTAAAAGTTTCTCAGTGTTGCTAGTTTGAATGAAACAACTGTCCTGTCACCATCAGGAGTGCTGCAGCTATTGGATGAATGTAGGGGATGTGGGTGTGGTTTACGTGTGCTACCTCAGAATCCATGATGTCACTAGAAGCAAACCCCAGGGCAGTCTTTCCCAACACTTCATATCACTCTCGTCATTTATAGTGAAAAAGTGCTTGAAGTTGATTTGGTACAAGGAGGAAATAGCCACGTAGGACTACTACCGCCTCCTGCCTCACCTGTTTGGTGGACGCTTAGTCATGTTGTAAAAGTGGCTGACCTTTGCAGCGAGAAAGGTGGACCTCTTCAGGTATCGTATATCTGTCTGGATTGTTTAGTGCCTGGCAGATATGAAATGCACACCTCACATGGATCAATTAAGTCTGTTGTGTACATGTTGAGCTGAGTCCAAATAAGGTCCCATTTCACTAGACTAATGGGAATTCAAATGGTATTCCCTTCTTTTTGTGTTTTTTGCAATAATAAAAAATCTTTCAAATCTTATCAAAAAATTTTATATTTTGAATTCAAAGAATATATTGGATTAAAGCATGCTCTTATTTTGAAACTTGAAAATGACTCAGGAAGTACTCAAAAAAGAAGCAGACATCCAATACTTTTTTTTATATCAATTTAATGTATATCATTGAATACAAGCACTACTATTTCACAAGCAGGGCACCGATTAAATATATTCCCTCTTTAACTGGATACGTTATGTTCTACAAAGACCAGTGATTGCTCTGTCTAGAGGAAGCCTGTAATGATTCCTGCCCCACTCCACCACTACCTGCTGGTTTTCTCGAAGTAAAGCTTCCTTTTGCACCTTCCCCGAGTCTGAGCTCCTCATTTGGGTTTACCTCCCTGCGCAAGCTGTGACAAAGCCATCTGGGTAGTTTAGCAGAGCAGCCATATGGATGTGAACAAAGCTGTGACATTTGATTCAAAGGGAAAGGAAAGACAATACAAATCCATTGATTGATTTCCAGCTCTCCACAACCGGAAGATATATATATATATATTCTTTACATTAAATCCATGTTTCTGTGACCATAGCATTAATTGAGTACGTAAAGTGTTAATTTTTTAGTCATGCATATTTCATGCAGTCCCAATGGTTGTTTGCACTGATTGTACACATTAAAACGCAATTTGCAAAGCAGTTGCAACCGGTTTTCAAATGTAATTGGGTATTTTTTGCCACTTTTGCAATTGTTTTACTTTCCCTTTTTCTTTATAAATGAATAAAACAAACACTCAGGATTCAGAATGACAAATCTGTTTATAGTGAAATCCAGGTCATTATGGTCGTTCCTAGAGCCCTGTTTGGTCAATCATGGGAGTTGACTGGGTGTGGACAGTAATCTCGTTCCCGTGAGCACAAGCTCAGGACAATATTCATAAACAGAAAAGCCTGTTCCCTTGTGCTACACACTGTTTGCACATCTCAGGAAATCTCCACGTACACAGATTTGCAACTTTCTCGTGAGAATAAAACACACACACACACACACACACACACACACACACACACACACACACACACACACACACACCAACCACAGTGTTTACATTTCTTACTTAAGTATTGAGTACTCTTAAGTACTAAGAAGTACTGTAGATCAAATCAAAATACCACAAAATATCATTACTCACATAAAAAAGGCATGCAAGCCTTTTTTTGTACATGTGTGTGTGTGAGAGAGAGTCACACATTGTGTTTTTATAGGAAGAACGGAGGAAAAATCATTGATCGTTTATCTGTAGCTGAAAGCCACTGTTATACCACTTATGCCACTCGGGACTTTAAATTAGCTTTAAGTGGGATTGTTTGGTTATACAACACAAAAAGGCTTATAAAAAGTGAAGTGTACCTGAAGTTTACAGTTTGCTACTGCTCCTGATGAAGCGTTTCCTTATCTGGTCCAGTGAGGCTGTTAAGCGCACTTAACTGTCACGTCTGCGCCCACAAAAGTCTGAGTCCTTATGTCATCCAATGTCCAGCATTGGTACCGACACTGCTTTTTACGGAACAAGGAGGAATCAGCCACATACTGCAGGCAGTCACGTCACGCTATGATTAAATGCTAAAATGCAACGCAATAATGCGAAAGCTGACATGTAATACTCAAATGTAATGCTAAAATGTAATACTCAAATGTAATGCTAAAATATAACCTTATAATGTGATGCTATGCAATGAAATGCTTTAATGTAATACTAAAATGTAATGCTAAAATGTAATACTATAAAATGTGATGTTTAAATGTAATGCTATCATTTAATGCTAAATCAATGGGTTGTGAATGTGCTTTTCAAAGGTCATGTTAATGTCATTCTCCAAGATAAGCCAGATGAAAAAGGCTAATTGGCAACTAATTGGCCTGGCACACTGGCCAATTAGAGCCACATCCTACCCTCCTCATCACTTCAGTAGAAGACTTTCCCTTGGTTTCTAGGCAACGTGGGCAGTAGTTTACCCTCTACATTCACATTGTTGTAAACCTGGATGTCGGTCTTGCTGGTCTTCATTGTCCTGGTCAGTCCCACAGAAGAGGAAATACCTCTCGACTTACAGTGTTGTGTGTTGATCATAAAGTCATAAATAGAGGAGCTTTATGTCTAAGCCAGCTCCCAGCCAGAGCCTGCACAGCTAGATTCTAGGAATCCACCCAGATGATTTGATTTACCAGTGTCCCAATAAATCAATAAAGAGTAAAGCAATAAAATAATAAATCAGCGTCTGCTTGTTTGTTTGTTTTTCGTCTGGGACGAACATACGTCTGAGACGTCATACTCTGTTATTGGTTTGGATGTCCTTTGTGGTTCCCATCCCCTCTATCATATGTTCATATCCCCTTTTTTATATGTTTCTATCCCCCTTTATTATATGTTCCTATCCCCCTCTATTCTGTGTTCCTGTCCCCCTTTATTATATTTTCCCATCCCCTTTATTATATGTTCATATCCCCCATTATTATATGTTCCCATCCCCCTTCATCATATGTTCTTGACTCCCTCTATGGTTCCTGTCGGCCAACTCCAGTAAAGAGATGAAACAGTATTGTGGAAAAAAGATAAAAATGTGGAAAAAAGTATTTATTTGAAGGGTTTCCATTTCACTGTAGAATATGTTTTACTGGGGAAATGTTTAAAAATGATGGATGTTCAATCACTGAATAACACTTTATATGATATAGTTGGTAAGAGACTGGCTAGATAACAAAATGCTGGGTTTAAATAAAAAACTAACAACAAAACGATATTGTTTACATGGTAAAATCATTAATAATGAAATGCATGAGGGAATTAAGGAGGCCTATTGGCAGCATTTGATTGTTAATCTTAATTCATGCTATACAAATACAATCTATCACACGTGTTTTCATTAGCTTTATTAAAGGCTTTATCGCCTGGGAAGCGATTCCCTCTGTCCTAAATGAAACTGTCTAATGCGTGTACATTCAGCAACAATGCCTGTTACTTATCTTGTTAACTTTACAAATGATATTGTTTATTGTAAAACATGCATGAATAATTAAATGTAATAACAATTAATATTTAAACAAAATTCTCTCAGAAAATATCAACAATGCTTTCTACTCAATTCAATGTTTGGACGCAAACTATAGGTAAGCTTCAACAGTCAAGGTTATCTTGTTTTTGTTTACGTGATTAATGTTCTTTTCAGATCTCTCCCCAGTGAAATACTGTAGAATGCTCCTAAACATGTAAATTGAGCACTTTGTCTATTATTTAGCTGGGATTTTGTTTATCGGTATTATTATTTTTCGTGCCAAAGCATGGATTATAATTCACAACCAAACACTGAACTGGACAAATTTTAGCTTATCTCCTATCTCTGATTACATTTAGTACTAACGTTTCAAAATCGGTCCGCCTTGTACCTTGTAATCAACTACACTTTTATCTCAACTAAGTGACTTATTACCCAAGTAAAATTATTTTGAAAAAACAACACAGACCACGCAAGATAACAAGTTATTTTTAGTTTGTTTTGGATATCTTTTTTGATAAACACTGATGTTTTGCTGTAATGCCCTTTGTCTTCTTGTCCCATTTCAGATCGAGGTTCCATATAACAGTGGTTTTATTCAAGCAAAACAAGATAGAAGCACACACAGGAGAGTCCCTGACAGTCCCCTGGATTGATTTTTACCCCAGGAAGATGTAAGTAGGTGCAAAATGTTTGTTAGCAAGACTCAACCCCCTCCCTACTTTTAAGTGAGAATCGAGCTGTATATATACACACGCACACACACGCAGACACACACCTGATGCACACATACACAAGCACACACACACACACACACACACACACACACACACACACACACACACACACACACACACACACACACAC
>JAOPJO010000025.1:1193548-1204066 GCA_027123675.1 Molva macrophthalma | reverse complement strand
TTTTTACCCCGGGTTGACAGTTACACACACACACACACACACACACACACACACACACACACACACACACACACACACACAATTTTCTCTCTCTCTCTCTCTCTCTCTCTCTCTCTCTCTCTCTCTCTCTCTCTCTCTTTCTTTCTCTTTCTCTTTCTCTCTCTCTCTTTCATTATGTAGGCTATATGGCGTCCGACTATACAGCAACCTCGAGACGCGCCAACAGCATTTTAATTCACATCGGTCTACTCCACGTGCGTGCAGTAAAACAACTTTTGCACTCGGAACACGTGTTGCATTTTTTTTTCCCGATCGACGCTAGTTTTCATTTTTGGAACCATTTAAACTATGATCCAAAAGGAGTGCGTCTCACGAGGAGGTTGGCTTACGAAAAACAAGGTACGGTTATTAATAACAAATAATAAAAGCATCTCCTTATAACAGTCTATCAATAATTAAATATTGTTTTGATTAAATTGATCAATATGATGTGTTATTTAACTGGCCTATATCTTTGTTTTTGCGAATCAAATACTTTATTGTGTGTTATTGCTTTTGTAGACGTGCGTAGAATTGTAGTATGTGCCTATTAATAGGTTAACGCTATTAATAACGTTAATAGCATGCGTTTAACCAAACGCCCACATTAGCAGGTTAGTTTACGCAATGCATACAAAGAATACACGGAATTGGTTGAACGATCAATTCGTTTTATAAACGAATGTATGTTGGTGAGGTGAGAAGAAAAAACGTCGACTATATCAGTCAACACTGTTGTGATGCAAAGCAGCACTTCTCATCGGATAAAAAATGAAATAAGAATACTGAACGTCAATTGCGCCAACGCTCCACTCATGCGCACACGCACCCCTGTCGCGCGCACTTACGGAAAGACATACCATATGATCAGCATCTATTCATAGATAAGATCGTCAATTTATTCAAAAAATTTAAAATTTGACCAAAACAATGATTAACAGTTAAAACTGCAATTGATGCTCTTCTCAGTCCACTTTAGGGCAAATTCATACAATTCTTTAATTTACATGTTTCATCTGAAGGTGGCTTGGTGATTGTGACTACTTTAAGACAATTTAGAAATGTGTTTTTTGTTGTTTAAAGGATTTAGCTATTCATGTTGTTCCAATAAGGCCACTTAATAATGTCATTGACCTCTAATGTTTACATCAGAAGTCTTCAGATTAAGATGGACTGCTGGATCCAAGATTACCTCTGATATAATAATAATAATGTAAATGGAAACCAATGTTCTTCCAAGTCAACACCACATCCTCAACTCTCGCGTTCCCTCAAGGTTTCTTCTGAACATGGAGCAGCACATGGACACCACTCTTTCCTCCCGCAACTGTTCCACGCCGCCCTGCATGCCCCCCAATGCCATTTCCCACCCCACCTCCACCTCCACCTCCACCTCCACCACCTCAACGGGCCTCAACGCCAGCAAGCCCTCCTCCGAAGACATCCTCTTTGAGATCCTGGGCCCCAAGCAGTCACCCTTCTTCCTGCCCATCACAGCCGTCTACCTGCTCATCTTCCTCACGGGGCTGTCCGGCAACCTCCTGACGTGCACCGTGATCGCCAAACACAAGAAGATGCGGAACCCCACCAACCTGTACCTGGTGAGCCTGGCCGCCTCCGACCTGCTGGTGCTGCTGTTCGCCATGCCGCTGGAGGTGTACGACCTGTGGCAGAACTACCCCTTCCCGTTCGGCGAGGGCGGCTGCTACTTCAAGACCTTCCTGTTCGAGACGGTGTGCTTCGCCTCCATCCTCAACGTGACGGTGCTGAGCGCCGAGCGCTACATGGCGGTGGTGTACCCGCTGAAGACGCGCTACCTGTCCACCAACCGGCACGCCAAGCGGGTGATCAGCGGCGTGTGGCTGGCGTCCATGGTGTGCGCCGTGCCCAACACGCTGCTGCACGGCATCTTCCGCCTGCCGGAGAGGGCGGAGGAGTCGGCCATCTGCACCGTGCTCCGGCCCCTGTGGATCTACAACTTGGTGATCCAGGTCACCACCGTCTGCTTCTACTTTGTGCCCATGGTGGTGATCAGCGTGCTGTACCTGGTGATGGCCGTGCACCTCGGTCGGGAGCAGAGGAAGCCCAGGGGACACCTGGGGAAGAACTGCAGCTCCACCACCAAGACCAAGATCCAGGGGGAGAACGGACGGCGGAGACAGGTCACCAAGATGCTGGGTAAGTCTGTCTTTGGCAGAGAGAGAGAGGAACAGGAAACAAAGAAAAAGACCGGGCAATTAGGGGCCGGATAGTCTCGGGGTAAGGGTGTTTGACTCCCTGCTGAAAGGTTCTGTTGTTCAAACCCACTCGTACTAAACCTGTAGACATTCTTGAGCAAGATGCTCTAACACCCCCCCCCCCCTGCTCCTTAATGATATTTAAATTAAACAATTTAATGTAAGTCACCTTCGGATAATAGTGTGTGCTAAATGACAAAAAATGTTACAATGATTGTTGCTCCTGCCCTTTTTATTTTTCACATTGTATGGAGCTCCACATGAAAGGCAAAGCCCTTTGAGTCTTTTTGTGTCTGTCTTTTTGTGTTGCCCTGGGCGGTTAGGACCATTGAGTTATATTTCTGTGGAAAACAAATTAGATTGTGGGCTGTAGCTGTAGACCTACATATCCCCCATGCCGATGACCGGCCATGAAGCAGGATCTAACACTATCAAATCACATTCATGGATATTGTCTGTCTGTTTGCAATTCATGGAAGGAGCAATATTTGTGTTATCTGTGGATGCTACTGGAAGTGAATAGTGCTTCACCACACAACTATTATGGTTGTTATGTTTGGATCATACACAATACTGTTCATGACTCACTTGAGTTGTTGAGCTGCAATTTACTTCTTTGACCTCTTTTTGCACCTCACATGACCAGGAAATGACCAATCGGAAGGGTTATTGACTACTATAGTTAGTTGTATGTAGTAGTAGTAGTAGTAGTAGTAGTAGTAGTAGTAGTAGTAGTAGTAGTGGTAGTAGTGGCACGTACCGTATGTATGTATGTATGTATGTATGTATTAAACTACTTTTACAAATGTGAGCAGAATGTGAGATGAATGTAAGCAGATTTTTAGCCTTCCTGTTTTGTTCAGGGACACTGATAAATAGCGCCTAATGCATACCTTTGTCCGTTGTTGTGACGTTCTTCGGAGAGTATTAATTCCACGTGGCATGACTGACCTCTCATCAACAACTGACACCACTTAAGGGTTTCTTTCCGGCAGACTAGGATGATTTCGTCTTTGTTTGCGTAGCGCCCCTTTCCTTCCATCGGCAACCGATTCTGAAAGTGCTTCATAAGTACCGCTATTTATGTGGAGGAAGACCAGGGATGTCAACCATCTGTGACTCCCTTCCTCTTCCTCCTCCTCCTCCTTCTCTGCTTCCTCCAACCATCGGTGAGCTCGTATCTTATCATATGCAGGTGATGTGATGATTCATATAAGATAATCATGAGACAATCACATCATGAGAGGTACTTCCCTGACATTGTAGGAATATATATACTAGACTCTGTGGTTCATGCATTGGCCCATGATTCAACATTTTTTTCAATTAAGATTATTATTATTCATACCGGCACTATCTCCCTTTTTAATGACGGTTTCATGTAGGTTATATATAATTATCTATAGCATATATCGTTTCTTATGAATGCCTTTAGACTTTTGCGTTGACGGTTGGTGGGGGGAGAGAGCAGGAGTTGAACACATTTAATATCGTGGTCATCCACATCCATTAAAATACTTTTTAACACACACAAGTATCCTGGTAGGTTGCATTTAATTAGATATACACGCTGGTATTCACACAATGAACTTGGTACTAATGTATCTTTTTTAGGAACCAAACAAACAAAAGTATCAGCATGGGTAAGTCCATGTTCTTCCACTCTGTATTCACCGCTTCCATCTTATCCAAAAACATGATCCAGCGTAAACCTATCCATCCTCTCCTCCTCTCCGGCCTTGCTCTCTCCAGCCATCGTGGTGGCCGTGTTCGGCGTGTGCTGGGCTCCCTTCCACATCGAGAGGATCTTGTGGAGCTCCATCAGCCAGTGGACGGACACCATGCACGCCGTGTACCAGTGCGTGCACATCCTGTCGGGCATCCTCTTCTACCTGAGCTCCGCCGTCAACCCCATCATCTACAACCTGCTGTCCACGCGCTTCCGCGAGTGCTTCCGGGAGCTCGTGTGCGCACAGACGGAGGACGGCGGCGAGTCCGTCGCGCGCGACTCCCCGCCGTTCCCCAAGACCCTGCTGGGTCCGGCGGCGGCGGCGACCGGGCCCTGGGGGAGGCGACAGGCCGGCCTGGACCCCGAACCCATCCTCCATCCACTGCCGGGGGCCGATGGGCCGCTCGGTCTAGACGCCGGCATCCTGAGGAGGTGCAGAGAGGCCGACCGCATGACCTCCACCTTTTGATTGGATGCTAATTGGGGGGAAGCTAATAAGCAGCTACGGTTCAGCAGACAGAAATGTCTTTCATTGTCATGCCATGCAGTGTTAATTCTAGTCGACTTTTGTTTCGGTTTGTATGCCCTTCATCTTATATGAACGCGTGCTTGCCTATGTTTACAATTATTTCTTCAAAGGATTATTTACAGAAGACAGGGAATGAGAATGTATTGCATACTTGTGTCTCAGATGTATTATTCAGTTGCAGTGAACAATTCTCAAAGCAGGCCCAGAAGTAGCCCCTATTGGCTGACAGCGCCTTTTCTGTCAGGTTCTCAAAACGTGCACTTTTATGAACCTCAGTTCGACAACTCGAGAAGCGTTCGAGAAGTGAATTTGGAGTTTGTCATTTTTTATGTTATTTAGGGTACTTTGTTTTCCTCTTTTTTTTTTTACTGAATGTGTATAATTTAAAAGTGAACCTCAATCCTGTGTGAAGATACTGAACAATGAATGTACTGTGCAGGTGCTCATTCTCCGGTGATTAAGTGTTGCTACTTCTCTGTAGGTGTAGCAGGTGCTTTATCATTTATGACCATTTGTTAACAATAATAACCACAGTGAAGCCTCACAGTGAAGTCATCAGGGCCATGAGGAAATTGTATTGATTACAACTACAAGGCAAAGGTAGATGCGGTTTACGATATGCAAAGTGTGTTTCGCTATTTTCAATTCATTCTCCCTTTCATGCCTTATAAATAGGCTGCTTTACTGCTAATCTGTATTGTGTTGGTAAAAAGTGTACTGTTGCTTTTATTAACTGGAGTCTTTACACAGTCGTACCTCGTTTACTCAACACTGTCAGCATAATACAAGAAAAATGAACAATAACATTAACGTTTCAATAGTTCGTCCATTCATTACTTTTGTTTTGCTATGTCCACAATGATATCATACTATATTATGATGACATTACATACGATATCTAAGGTCCAATGTTTATCACACAATTTCCCTTGGTAAAGTATTGAATAAACCTAACGATATGTATTGTGTAATCCTAGCCCGGATTTCTCTGTTTATCCTGGTGATTCTTTCCAATTTCAACTGCAATTTCACAGTTCAGACAACTGCATTGGAATCGGATTCTTTGGTCCTCCATAGGTAGTTTTGGGGTGTAATTTGTTTTACAGTCCTGATTTATGTACCGTTTTTTTTATTTTGTGTTTTATTTTAAAACCATGCTTGCTGGAAAGCTCAAAAGGAGAAGCCTTGCCTTTTTGATTCATTCTCCCACATTGTATGGGCATCACGGGAATACTGAAGTTGGCTATTTTACATATAGATCAGGGTCCGTTGAGGATTCTTTTTTTAGGGATTACAAAGTGTGGACTCATTTCTGCTAGGTCAAGCTAATAATCTGCTTACTGATTGTCAACATATTTCATACATAAAGGCAAGACACACCATCTCTTTGTTGTTTATTGCAATGTCCTGTTGCCATGGCAGCACGACCCCAAAGGCATTAGCATAAGCAACAAAGACTATAAAGCCGAACATTTATGAAAGGCGATATCCACCTAATTGATTCTCCTAATTCATCTGTACAAAATAAATTACTTGGAAAACCACAAACAACATCCATGACGAGCTTGTTGATTTCCACCTGGCAGACTGGATTCACTGTTGGCTCAACAACACGGTCTTCCTACATTAAAGGTTTCAAACTAAGCCGCAAATAGAACAGACAAAACATGACGAATGACTTGGGTCTGGAACTAATTGAGGACATTTGATGAATGAGTTTTCTGTCATGCAAACCCATGGCAATAGGAATGTTTACCAAGTTAGAGGAGTATACATACGGCATATACAGCATAAGAAAGGCAGTAAAGACAAGACAAACTCATCACAGGTATATGCAACATTTGGGGTGGATTGTTTTGTTGTCAACAAACGTGTTGACTGATACCGTTAGACTGATTATTGTTTGACGCCTTCCGTGTTTTTGCTTAAAAACACAGATCTGTGTGTAAATGATATGTAAAACAGACCCATGGTGCTTGACATAGGTCATTTCTTTATACAACATAAATGAATTGATCTTCTGTACAACAAATTACACAAATATAGGGAAGCATAATGTGTTTCCCGGTCCTCATCGCATACCGCAATTCACACGCGCATTGTCCCCTTGTTCCTATTCTTAGCTCCTCCAATCAATCTGCCTCTTTGTTCTTAGAAATCCTCATTTCAATAACAGCCGTTGAAAGGCTGTGATACATGTGCCGCTCCGGTGCCGCTTAGCTGGAGAACGAGGGTCTCCGCGCTATTCGAACCACGTTGTACGTGTTCAGTCCCGGGGCGTCGAACCCCGGGGACAGACCCCGCTTGTCCAGCGTGTAGAAGTTAAAGAGCTGGCCGTCCTGGGCCTCCAGGGACACGGAGGCGGTGCTGACCCGCAACACGCAGGGGTACTCCTTCTCAAACACCACCTTGAACACCCGCTCCACCAGGTAGTTCAGTTTGATGGTGCGGTACCGTTCGGGTATCAGCTCCTCGATCTGGGGCCCGAACTGCTGCATGCTGAGCACTCCGTCCGAGCCCGCCTTGATCTGGTAGAAGGTGATGTTGCCGTAGGTGAAGAAGCCCACGTACGCCTCCGGGTTGGGGGGCGGCGAGAGCCCCTTCCTGGCCTCGCGGAAGGCCTTCTCCAGGGCGGGAACGATGAGGCCGTAGGTCTTGGCCACCACGTCGTGGCCCTGGGGCCGACTGCCCGCCATGAGCACCACAAGGCCCAGCTTCAGCCTGGGCACCAGGGAGAAGGTGGCGGAGTAGCCGTCCAGATCCCCGTCCTTCCGCACCACCTCGTAGCCCAGCTGCTCGTTCACCTCCCACGGCGTCCCGGTGCGGTTGGCGAAGTAGTCCTTCTCGCAGCGGAAGAGCGGCGTGAGCATGATCTTCAGGGTGTCGGGTTCCAGGAGCTTGCGGTGGTATGTCCCCAGCAGCATCATGGCCAGCTTGGCCAGGTCGGCCGCTGTGGAGAACATCTGACCCGAGGGCCGGTACCAGCCCAGGTCGTAGAGAGGGGCGGGCTGCCCGCTGGAGTACACCCCCACGGCCAGCTGGGCCTGGAGCCCCGGGGTGAGGTCGAAGCCTGTGTCCTCCATGCCCAGCCTGTCCAGGATGTTGTCCATGATCCAACGCTGGTAGTCCACGCCCAGCACCCTCTCCGCCATAGTGTGGGCCAGCAGGGAGAAGGCCAGGTTGCTGTAGTGACATCTAAGAGGAAATTACGAGTAAGTAGAGAGCTCTCGACATAGAGTAAAACAGTAAAGCTGTTTTTTCAGTACTTTTTCAGGCAAATCAACACATGCTGAGTAGCATGAAAAAAACGAATAATAGCCAATAATTATATATAATTCAGTTGATTAATTCCTTAGTAAAATAGGTAAAGTCCACAGGTGGGAAGCAGGTTTCAGGAAACACAACAAATGTAGTTCATAAGATAAAAAATAAAATGTAAAATAAAACGATGGACAGGGATGATCAACAAATACAACAGCGTTATTATAGATAAACAAACTTAATCATGATCACGGTCGGACAGGGCTTTAGTGGAGTGCAGGCAGATGGCATCCTATATAATCGTAAGCCCTGAAACAGACCAAAGGCCAAAATAAATAAGCAGGAGGCTTCAACAGATGAGACCTACTTGGTGCCTGGGTCGGCCACCAACACATCATCTTGGAGAAGATTGAGGGCGGAATGGGTTTTTCCCTTCCATAGCAGGTTAGTGGCTCGCAGCCTCCTTGGGAGACCTGCCGTAGGACGATGTGGAAACAAGAAAGGAAAAGGGGCATTTGAGCAGACGATCTTGTGTGCTTCTATTATGCAGAGTGGGTCGGTTAATTGGGGTCTTTTTATAGTTCCAGTGGTAAATTGGTGTGTATCACAGGCATCACACACACACACACAAAATCAAAACCGCATGTTAACAAGTGTTTTCTCTGTGATTCAAATGAGACGAGGGAAGTAATTCAAACTGATGATTAAGGCTGTATCCACTTCTGCTTAATGTCTTCACACGATGATTAATCCTTAGTTATTTAATATCAGAAACAGAAATGAGAATGAAACCCAGGAGAGGGGCACTGGTAAGAGTAAGAGTACCAACCAAACCCAGATAGTAAGAATACAAATATGAATAAGAATACAAATATAGATAAAGCGAAACACTTAGCAGACAAACCTGATAGCTGGCTAGCCATCCTTCTCAGCGTGACGGAAGAAGAGCGGATGGAAACCTCGCCGCTGTCCAGAAAGATCAGGCCGTCCGTCACGTATTTCAGCTCTGAGTCCCGCATCTTCCCTAATGGATTCTTTATAGTGAAGTTCTCAATGTACTTCTCCAGGGGGTCGTCCAAGGACCCGATCCTGCCGTCCTCCCATAGCTTGTACAGCATCAGAGTGGGGAAGATCTTAGAGAGACTGGCAATTCTGTGGGAGAGATAATTCAAATCCATGTTTGTGTGTTTTCTCGGTTGTACTACATGCGTGTTGCCAATGTAGACTGCACGAAATAGGTTGCAACACATGCAACGTATTCAGACACACTTAAACAATATGATTGTTAGAAGAATAAAATACAAGTACACAAAAAAAACATAGCTGATCACTTACACTTGGATCTTTTTATATCTATTAAAGATTTGTTCTATATATTCTATTATTTGGAATTCCAATCTGAACAACAGAAAGATCCTCTAAATGCAACCGGCTGCACCTATTTCTTTTACCTATGAATCTTTTACCTATGACAAACCAAGGCCTAATGAAGGAGGAGCGGGTGAGCACATAACAGCTGGCTGAAGCAAAAACATCTGAAGAGATACATGTGCACTTCTATAACACTACAACAGGGGATACCCAGTACTTTTCCATTAAATATCTCACGGTTCGTCGCTTGTCATCAAGGCTCATGGGGGGGTTTTGTTTGAACATTTGATCCAGACGTATCCACACTCCTCTCTTCCCATACACTAAGGAAAACCACATGGATAAAAGGATTTGACAACATAAACCTCATCTAAATTCCTGTTTCTGGAGACCAGGGGAGATGTCATCGTGGCAAAAAAGGACCAAAATCTGGACTGTAATTGAACCCAGGAGGACGGGCCTTCCCCCATGTAGCCAGACCCTCACCTGTAGATGGTGTACTCGTTAGGCGGGCCGGAGTGGGGGTCTGTCCTGTTCCTCTTCCCGAAGTTTCCGGTCCACAGCACCGTGTCGTTAAAAATAACGATGGCGGAGAGCGAAGGCAGGCTGACGGGGTTGATGCTCTGGCGAAGCAAGGCGTCCACCTACACCCGGGACAGGGTAGGCATTAGCATGTCAGATACGCCAACGCTGCTCGTTTGGACTTGTTGATTGTCGTGTTTTTATTTGCTTCGTCTGGTCTCGCGTCAAGGCTGTTGGCCGTCATTGACACATTTGTATACTACTCTTGGTTAACACCTTACAATATGGGTACATTTATTAACAGTAACTATGCATTAACTAACAGTTAATAAACAGTTAACTAATCTAGTCTAGTCTAGTAATCATTTACAAATGGTGTTCATGCTGACTTAGGTTATGGTGTTCATACATTATTAAAAAGCTAACCCACAAAACCTAACCCACTAACCCTAACCCCTATGCTAATGCTTTATAATAATACTTATTACTGCATTACCTAATGTTAATTAATGGTTAATTAATGTACCCATATTGTAAAACGTTACAGACTCGTTTGTTAGGACATTTTTCATTCATGACTTTTATTCAACAGATGACAGATGGAGGTGGAAGTTCTGACTATAGAATCGGCGTATCAAGAGAACACAGGTCTCTTAAAGGAAACTTTGATTCCAAAAATGAATGAATGAATGAAACAATTCAAGCATATATTTCCACAATATAAAACAGATTTTTCTTTACTGGCCTTTGCTGACTGGCCACACACACACACACACACACACACACACACACACACACACACACACACACACACACACACACACACACAC
>JAOPJO010000025.1:1113630-1129788 GCA_027123675.1 Molva macrophthalma | reverse complement strand
CCCCCCCCCACCCCCAGGCCCAGAGAAAGACTGAAGGACCTGTTGGTCTGATCCCCCAAACATCTACCCCAGAAGAGCGGGAAAACCCCCCATCACATGGATACTTCCTGTACCATCCACCTCCGTTGAGGGGATAAAAAAAAAACACACAACGAAAGAACCCATTTTTTTCTCATAGCAAGTCATTTTCTGTTCTTGTGTGACATGTTGTGATGCAGATTTTTTTCCTCTGCCTTTTTCTCCACCAGACTAATCGACTTTCCTTCCTGAAAACACCCCACACACAGCTTGCCAAACGACCCCCCCCCTCTCCTTCTCCCTGCAATACCAGTCCTTATCCATAACATATCAGATGCACTCCACACACCGTGATGCAGGTGTGTGTGTACACCGAGGTGCTCCCTTCAGACACACACGGTCCAGCCAAGTTGCGATTTGGTCCATCCATCGCCATATCGTCACTATCCTCTTGTTTATTTGCAATGTTGGTTACAAAAAAAAACAACCAAACAGGAAGAAACCGCTGAAAAACTTTGGGCGTCGTCGTGCCGAAAAAACCATCAACAATGGGTTTAGAGCGGATCTCTTGTTTACAAAGGACTGTGGGCACAAATAATATCTCACATCTTAGCATTGCCCCCTTTCTGTGTGTGTGTGTGTGTGTGTGGGAGTGTGTGTGCGTGCGTGCATGATTGTACAAGTTGTGCGCAATCCGGTCCCTTCTGAATCACTGGGGCTGGTGTTTAACAGCATGCTGAGAGAGCGGTAGATTTCACAGTGCTTTGCTTTGGTACGTTTACCAGAAATCTGTACAGTAAGCTGTTGGATTTGACACACTTTGCAGAGTTTAATGTGCTCACATTATATTCTGTGTTACATTGTGTGTGTGTTTTTGTGTTTTGTTTTTTTGCTTTGGGAGTTCCCCTTTGAAACACTGTTTCTGGTGACGGTTTTGTGCTCGGTTGCCCAGGAGTAGTTATCTTACAGCGAACAATAGACTTGTCCTCTCAACCAGGCAAGCTCAACATAAAAGGGGTTACTGTGTTAAGTTATAGCCACTATCACCGTTTAGAGCAATTATTGTTAGAATTATTCTAAATATGATTCTCTGGAGGGTTTTCCATTTTTGGTCTAGTAGTGAATTACTCCGAGAAAGGCTTTGGATCTCCCATTTTAGTTTTAATTTAAATTTTATGAAATTATGGAACTGATGGTGCACAAAACCATGTATATAAACAGGGCATTTCCCTGTTCCCTTTGTTTGTTTCGTTCTAATTTTATAGACAATATATTTACACTTATTGTATGGTTTTCTTCAAGAAAAAAAAAAATACTGTCAGTTGAATCAAGAGCAGCCAGTCCATGTGTGTGTTGTCGTGGGGGGGCAACGCTGTGTGTGTGTGTGTGTGTGTGTGTGTGTGTGTGTGTGTGTGTGTGTGTGTGCCTGTGGGTCTTTGGAGGGAATGACAGAATCACGTGGACAGCTCACGAAAGGTACGGAATCAGAAGGAGAGAGAGAGAGAGAGAGAGGTAGGGCCAGAGATTGTGAACCTTAAAAACATCTCCTTTGCCCGACTTTACAAAAACAGCCAATAAAAGATAAGGGATCCACAAGAGGGACCCGCTGGGCTCGACCAATCAGACGGGGGCGAGGGGGCAGGAGCTTGGTGCAGACTTCCCAGCCAGACAAGGACAGCCAGCTGTGAGGCACAGCTCAGATGTGTCCAAACACAGCAGGGGCAGAATCACACCCTGATCACAGCCACTGTGTCCAGGCACGGCCCGCCCCCTCCGTCCCCTTGGATCACCAGCCTCGCAGCCACCTGTCCACTCCTTCCCCCCCCAAGCCCCTCTCCATCCATCCCTCCATCCCTCCCAAGTCCCCCTCCATCCATCCCTTCATCCATCCCTTCGTCCCCCCCCGTCCCCCCCTTGCTGCAGCAGTTGTTCACAATTCGTGTCTTCGGTTCAAATCACGTCAGGGGCGGTTGTAGTTAGCGCCATGAAATGGTGATTCCCTAAAGCCCTGAGACACAGGAGGAGCGGGGTTACCATCATCTGCACCCCGTCGGCGACAAACCGCAATGCCGAACTGTGAGGGAAAAAAAAAAAAACGCTTCCATGCCGACATGTTTCCTCGGATGAAAATACTAAGATAAGATTTTGTGGTTATTTGTACGGTTTTTTTTCAACGTTTTGTGTTACTATCTTCCAGAGGCTTCCAAATAGCCGCTTGCACATGTAAATCCTTATTTAATATGTTGCTACTATCCCACTCTGTTAAACCGCCACTAGTCTCCACAGACCTACATTGAAGTCTGGGTTGAAGGGGGATTTTTTTTCACAATCAATATTTCACATGGAGCGACGCTTCATAACATGTGATGGCAGAGAGAGAGCGAGAGTGAGGTTGTGAAACAGTGAGCGCTTCCGGCCATTTAATCACAACTGTAGATGAATGAAATGCGAAAATAATTGATGCAGTGACCCAGATGCCAACACCCAGTTGTATTTTTTTAAACAGTTGTAAAGACCATTTCACCACTTGAGAACCGTTTAATTACAGTTTAAAACAACAAAACGGCATCTGTTTTAGTTGCTCAGGATTCACATGTTCTTTGTACAAAAAAAGAGGCACTTGAATTCCCTTTTTTCTTTTTTGTTACAAAGCGCTTCTAGGAACTGTGGTCAAACATGAGGGGATGTCTGTTTCTGTCTCTCTCTGCAGATTATCCACCAAGGCTTCTCCCATCTCTATTATTTATATTATTAACATTACCCCTGAACCAAGTTTTGAGGTGAAACGGCTGGAAAAATGTATTAAGTATAGCTAATAAGTTTGTAAATTGACATGCCGAAAGTAACAAGGGTGTACACAGCGAACGGAGCTCTTTGGTTGCTGTAAGAACCTCTTGTAAAATCCCCCCTCCTGAGGAAGTTGTTGACCTTTTCAAACCAGATCAAGGTGTGGGTTTGATGCCGGTGTTTAGCTGTGTAAGTCCAGTGAAGCCTCTCCCTACAAAGCCACGAGCACTGCGTGAATTGGCGTTTCTTTTGATATTCGTAAGCTAACACCCACTGTTACTGAGATCCTTGGGGTTTACGGCGCTAAAGCAAGTTGTGTGATCATCTGATTGAATCCAAACTCAGCTAGCATGTGTTGCCTAAAAGTCATGAAAGAAAATGAGATGGAATCAAACAGTTTGATGTAGAAATGTAGAAAAACCAGCTAGTCAACTGTTGAGTGTGACTAGGGACATTGTTCTAACGTGAACTCTTAGACAGTGTGAAGAGGATTATAATATTTAAAATGATGTGGGCCTATCCAGAATAATAATGCACCAATAGACTATTTAGGCTAAACTCTGGACTGGACTGTTTTTGTTATAGAAGTAAAATAATTAACATTCTCTTTAAGAGTTGTTAATATTCTGTTGTGAATAGACGGTACAAATTGTATATTTACCTGAGGCAATACTTTGGCTAAATGGATGTCCACTGGCATTCTATTTTGAGATTTATTGACAATATGAGGATGCTGATGGCATCGTCATTTTTGGCAGTTACACACACAGCTTTCAAAATACTTTAATTTGCCCGAAAAAAAACTATTTATTCAGGTTTCTAATTAACAATTTTCCAAAACTGTAAATCTGCAGGTTTTTATGTTCATTAGATAACTTCTCTATAGGTACTCATTGTCCCATGTTGTTAAATGTATCAAGGCCAGTGGGGATTCCACTGTTTATTTTTCCCACTTCTTAAAGGATTTTTACATGTGCAATTTTTTGTTTTGATTTGTTTAAATTGTGCATATGCCTGCATGATGTTTTTTTGTGAAAGGTTGTGGTTCATTTCACAGGAAAAACAGGGACAGAGACAGAATGTCCCGTGCCAATTTTTTCTGAAGGACAGAGAAAAAAAACTGTAAAATCTCAGTGTTACTAATTCTTGGTGGTGTGTTTCCACACAAGCTGGGCCAGGCTGCACCCACTGGGCTTGCATTTGAACATCACCCAAGTACGCTTGGATCACGGGCCTGGCACACAGCACGGATAGAAAATGGCTTCTGTGTTCAAAAAATAAAAAATATATAATTCAACCATCTAGTCTGAAGCCCGACAGCGCCCTCTGGTGCTGTTGTGGTCATAGTACGGATTTGCAGCGTTAATTATTTTAAAAATGTTCTCCATCTGTATAAAAAAGCCTATCCACTTGGCTATAGCCTGTACTGTCCTTCTCCCCCAAACACCCCAGTTAAACACCCTAGCAGCGCCCCATAACCCATGACCCACCACCACCCCCGTCCCTCACTATCAGGCTGGCTGAGGTGCACACAGGCAGGGGGAGCAGCACGTGTTGCCCCCCCCCCGTAGTCCACGTTTTTAGACCGGCGCCGGTTTGGTTCACTGTGACCTCGACGTGGCGGATCCTGTATTTCTGTATAAATGTATATTGACTGTAACCCTGTGAATGATGTAACAATTTCATTATTTGTCATTGGTTTATTTTCTAAAAATGGACAGCCCAACTTGACTCTCCTCAATAAAAAAAAAAGATGTTATAAAAAACAACAAACAAAAGGGAGTTGATTTATTTATCGGATTTTAATTGTTATTATGGAGATTTGGAACACCATGACATGTTTAGCAATATATTATTTTATTTCTTTGTTTAAGATAAGTGTCTTTAAAGTCACATTTCATGTAATATTTTCTGAAAATCAATAATTTATTTTATGTGTAGGTAAGAATTAAACATGACATTGAATAACTTATCACAATATGACGAACATGGGTTTATTTATTTTATTGATGATTATTATTATTATTTGTATTATTATTATTATTATTAATAATAATAATATTGCCTCTAAAAGTAATATTAGGAATATCGAATAATATTAATATAAAAAATATATAAATAAAACTGCATCATTATTGAAATAAATACATAATTACAAAAATGTATATAAGGACACTTTAAGACACTGTTTGAGACTATGATTTTTTAAATGTTTCCTTAGTTATCATTGAATGAATGATGATATTGAGTATTACTAAGTATATATTCACTTATTATAGTAGCTGATATACGCACATTTGTTGCATACCAAAGCACTTTTACCAACGTTCACAAGATTTACCTGATGTTGATAACGGTTTTGTTCCACTGTAGGGTTCTCTTATCCATCTTGGCTTCAACTGCCAATAATACATTTTGGGGGCCCCAGCAACCCATCCCCCATTATGGCTATTGCAAGTAAGAGTTTAAAGGGAAGTGACTAAATCAGTTACAAACATTGAATAATTGGACTAGCTTGGCTGACAGAACGTCAGATACAAATACTGTACAACCCGGGGAGAACATCGGTGGCCGAGAGAGAGCCAGTGAGAGAGAGAGAGAGCGCAACCCAGAACGAATGTTGGGTCACTCCGAATCAGCGAGGAAGAGTTTACTGCCGCCCTCGGAGTGACCTAAAAATGGCGCGGACATGTCACACGCCATATCCATCATGCTTACCTGATGACAATATGATGGAAAGCGGAGAAAGGGTTATATACATCTCAATTCCGCTGGCTGCATGGCGGTATGTATCTAATAACCCAAAAGTGACCATAATTGGCGACAAGCTCAGAAGTTGGACCCCGGGAATGGGAAAGTCAGGGTAATATAGAGTTATGAGACAGTGCCTTAATGCGGTGCAGCCTACCGGGAGGAGAAGGATTTATGTATTGGTGGAATCTGGACATGTGGGTGTGGAGGAGGCAGGGGGGAGGCGGGATCCTTTCATATTTAACTCTAGGCATCTCAGTATTGTGGTTCATGTCTGGAAAAACGTACACCAAAAAAAGTACAAGAACTATGACGTTCTTTCTACATTCCTCCTACATTATGCCCATACTGATCCATGGTTCTGCACAGAGACACGAGTGGTGTGTAGGCAGTATAAATGCATTTGGAATCAACAGAATCCAGGATCCAAATGTCGAGTTAGATATATCTCTATAGTTATAGGCCTTTCACTGCTCAGAAAAAACTGCCAGTGCAGGTATAAAGGGTTTATAGCCCACTTTCAAACGTATTAGTTATTAACACATTCAGTTCATTCATAGTTCATTCAGTGAATTCATAGTTTATAAAACATTATTCCTACATTAATACTCATTAGTAGGCAATAACTTATAAATGAAGAATAAAATAATGAGATAAAGAGATAAGACATTTATAAAGCTTAAATTAATTATTAGTATAAAGGATTAGTCTTCACTTAAGATGAGCTCACACAAGACAAATACTTTCTAATTACCTGAACTGAATTAATTGAAGCATTATAAGTAAAGCCTTATTAACAACACTAAAGTTCTTACTAATGAGTATTCATGTGGAAGCAATGCTATATCAATTATACATTCACTACACAGTTTCATTAGTTTCATCCGTTTTAATGTTTTTACCGATGATGCAAACTTCACTACAAATTTTCATTAATTTCATCAGTTTTAACGTTTTTACCGATAATGCTGAGGACAATTTTCCTTCCTTGGTCCAACAATAAAGTTTCTAAAACAATAAACTCGATGCTATTATTTGATATTCTATTGCACTCCACTCCATTGTATTGTATTGTGTTCTGTTATTTTCCACCACCGTCCACTGGGTTCTGCTCAGTTCTGTTATATTGTACTCTTACCCCTGTTCTACTGAAGCACTGGTTTTACAGCTGAGCTTCATTCCTCCGTCGCCCACCAGGGGGCGGTGTGGGGGGTCAGTGGGGTCGTGTGGGGGGGGCAGGGGGTGGGGGGCCGGGGGGGGGGGATGAGAGTGCCAACCGCTTAGTGAGAGAGAGGCAGTGGAGGAACGACAGGGTTTGCCTCCTGACCTGCTCAGTCTGACCTATATACCACTGTGAACTGTAGGACCTCACCGCACGCACACACACATACACACACACAGGCAGATACAAGCACACAAACGTACACAAATACGGGCAGATATAAGCACACGCACACATAGGCAGATTTAATCCAACACACACAGACACACATACATTGGCAGATACAAGCACCCACCCACACACACACACACACACACATGGGTAGATACAAGCACACACATACAGAGGCAGTTACACGCACAACAACTGCACAGAGACACACATGCACACATACACACACACACAGGGGCTGATAGGAGCACACCACTTGCACAGAAACACACATGCGCACATACATGCATGGCCACACACACATGCACGCATACACACACACACAGACACTCTCACAGGGACACACACACACATACAATGGCAGATACATGCACATCACATGCAGAGACACACATGCACACATACAGACACAAACACAAATGCAAATAGAAACATACACAATGGTACACACACACATGCATAGACACACATACACACAGAGACACTCGCAAGGACACAGACATACACATGCAGAGAGTGAGAGACACACACACGTGCACCCCCGAAAGACACACAAAAGACACTAAGATGTGTATGCACCCAGGCACCCATCCCTACACAGACAGACAGACACACAAACACACACACACACACACACACACACACACACACACACACACACGACTGCATGATTTGTTTAACAAGCCAACAGCTGCCATTTTGCTTCTTTCTCTCGGTGCAGGCTACCTAAAAGGAAATCACATACATAATTTAAAGTGACATGTTTGTGTACTCGAAGTCTATATGTATACATGTTATTGTTGCTGTCAGGCAGACTAACATTGCTTGGCTTAATGTGTCGCTCAAGGCTGTTATAGCTTTGAGCGACCATCACAGTTGGTTGAAAAACAATATCTTGCCGCCATCTAGTGGCTATGTTTGAGCATTACAATTCCATGTGCCCAGCTAATTACGTTAGCTGGGCATTCATTTATCATTCGATTTTACAGTAACGTTCATTTATCATTAGATTTTACAGTAACGGATTACTTTATGGATAACATTAGAATGTAATTATAATAATATTGATTGTAATCATAGTAGGCCTTATTAGAGAGATTGATTACTTTTACATTACATACATACAAACATTAGCACTACATGCATTACACTTATGGTAGCCAATTGCTTTTACGGGTTTATACCTTAAAATTACATAACTCATCAAAAACGAATTACCATAATTGTTTTTCTCCATTTTGCCCATTTCACCATTCCACCTAATGAGTTTGATCAGAAAATTTAGGACAAATTTAGGACACTCAATTGTGTCCTAAAATGCAAACCAGGGAATCAGGATCTATTCCAAACTGCGGTCCTATGCTACATGTCATTCCCTCTCTTTTTCAACTAAGTCTTTTGTCCATAGTAGCGTAGAAAGTCCATACAAATAAATTGAACACATGAATGGGATAATTCAGTTGATTACTTTTTGGTATACCTTTTGAGGGATTACTTTTTAAGATTACTTTTTGGGATTTCTTTTTGGGGATTACTTTAAAAATTACTTTTTGAGATTACTTTTTTTGGATTACTTTTTGGGATTACTTTTTGGGGATACATTTTTAAGGATTACTTTTTTTTGGGATTAGTTTTTTAGGATTACTTTTTGGAAATACTTTTTGAGATTACCTTTTAAAATGACTTATTTTACATTACTTTTACATATTGCATTTCAGAATTACTTACAAATCACACAATTCAATTCCACTTAATGAGTCTGAAATTACTCTCATCAACATCCAATGTGTGGTGGCTCAACAAGAGGCATTGCTAGACATAAGGCTCTGCTGGGGCACAGGCGATTCATTACTCAAATTACATTTTTTCCTGCATGCCTTTTGTCCATTTCACCATTCCACCTACTGAGTTCGATCAGAAAATTGAGGACAAATTTAGGACCCTCAATTGTGTCCTAAAATGCAAACCAGGGAACCAGGATCTACTCCAAACTGCGGTCCAATGCTTCATGTCATTCCCCATTTTTTTCAACCAACTATTCTGTCCATAAAAGCGTAGAAACTCCATACAAATAAATTGAACACATAAGTGGGATGATTCAATTGATTCTTTTTTGGGATTTCTTTTGAGGGATTACTTTTTGGGATTATTTTTTGGGATTCCTTTTGAGGGATTCCTTTTTGGGATTCCTTTTTTAGGATTACATTTTGGGATTACTTTTTGGGGATCATTTTTTAAGGATTACTTTTTGGGATTACTTTGTAAGGATTACTTTTTGGAATAACTTTTTGAGATTACTTTTTAAAATGTCTTATTTTACATTACTTATATTGCATTTACGAATAACTTACAAATAACAATTCAATTCCACTTAATGAGTCTGAAATTACTCTCATCAACATCAAATGTGTGGTGGCTCAACAAGGGGCATTGCTAGACATAAGGCTCTGCTGGGGCACAGGCGATCCATTACTCAAATCACATTTTTTCTTGCATGCCTGTCAGTTTTAGGAAATCTATATGTAGATATATAAAATGTATACTATACAATGAACCCTATGAACTTCCCTTGCTAGCACTGCCACTACTAGCAAGGCCATCGACAGACCAATTCGTAAATGCTTATTAGTCTTCAACATCTCAGTTCATTTTCAATTTCAAAGTTGTTATAAATGGGCAGAGACCAAAAGGCATCTGGAAGTTTTTGGATGGACCTAAAACCAATCAGAGCAACACAATGTGTGACACATCAGCGGCAGCCATCTTGATTGTTTAGGAAAATGCTTCAACGGCGCCCCCATTTGGTACTCCTATGTACAGTCATTGTTTAAAACCTGCACCATATTAGAGAAACAGTTGGGATTGGCCCGGCACAGGCCAGGTCTGCTGGAAATCTGTCTAAACAGGAGGGAGGCCAGACGCATATGCCAGAGCAAAAAAACATTGGTTGGTAGCTTTGTCTAGCTCCCAGGCTTTGCCACTGCCATACTGCTGCTGCTGAAACTGCAAAAATGACTACTGGTAGAGGTAAAAAGGTAGAGATTTTGATCTTTGCGAAAATATTTGGCAAAGAATCATACCCTGCATATGCAAATAATAACAAAACCAGACAAAAGTCATTGCCACATTTGCATTCTTCTGCATTCCACAATAAATAATTAATAAAAACAATTTCAGAACAAAGAACAATTCAAATAAATAAGAATTTGATGACTTGGGTCAACCATTTTAAATATTAATAAAATATGAATCTTTAGTCTAAAAGTTAAGAAAGTCTTCTCCAAAAGTTTGAGAATGCCTTTCATGTCCAACACCAAGTCTGAGTTTGGTATGCATCAAAGTTTGAAACTGCGTTGCCATGACATTGTGGATTAGGAAAAAAATGTTTGTTTTTTTATGTTTTGGAGGTGTTTTGGGGATGGTTGGATCTTTTTTGAGGATTGCTTTTTGTGGAATTACTTTTGTGGATTACTTTCTTGGGATTACTTTTGGGGATACTTTTTTAAGATAGCGTTTTTTTAATTACTTCTTTTAATGCAGTTATGCATAACCTTCAAACTACACAATTATATTCCACTTAATGAGTTTGATGAGAAATTACTCCAAACAAACTTCAATGAGTGTGTGGTTGCTCAATCCAGTAATACACTTACCATGTAGTACAAGTTGTAGAGATGCTCCAGTAACACCTTCCAACAGAAGTATAAACAGTCTATGGCCAGGGGTGGCTAGAGTCTCTGGTCATGTTCCTTGCTTTCTTAAGGCATGGTGTGTGTAGATGCCTTGAACAGAAGGGCGATGGCAGTCAATTATGTTTTTCCACACCAGCCTCTGGAGGCCCTTGCTAAATAATAAATAAGAAACTAGGTAGTTAACTCAGCGCCATTGTCAGTGCAGTCATACTTTGGCACACAAGAAGTGTATAAAAAAAGTAATTCCACTTTTATCATGAAATTCAGTGCAATTGATTGAACATGCATGTAGAATTGGTGGGACTTTAAGGATTACAGTAACTGATACATTTTTGGGATTACTTTATTGTACCCTAAACCTCCATCTAAAACATAACCATGAAAGCAAATCTGAAAACCAAAATCTAACCCCAAAACCGAAACCTTAAACCTAACCTTTAAAGGAAACCCTAACCCTGAAACCAAACACTAAAACCAAACCCTAAAACCTAACCCTCATTGGAAACCCTAAATGATGATACTTATTGCATTTTACAGGGAAAAAATAATGCAGTGGATTCCTTTTTTAAGATTATACATTTAAATGCCATTGTTAAAGGACAAAATAATAACCAGATTGGATTACTTTTTGAAGATTGCTTTTTGGGGTTACTTTTTGGGGTTACTTTTGGGAATTACTTTTTGGAATAACTTTTTTGAGATTACTTTTTGGGATTACTTTCTGGGGATTACTTTTGGGGATAATTTTTAAGGATGACTTTTTTATGGTAACTTTTTTTATTGCAATTACAAACTACCTACAAACTACACAATTCAATTCCACTTAATGATTTTGATGATCAATTACTCAAAACAAACGTGAGTTTGTTTTGAGTTTCATTAATGTGAGTGTGGTGGTTCAACCCACTAACACGCTAATTACATGTAGAGACCCAGATAAAAAAAATTTGAATTACTTTTACTAACTGCACTTACAAACTACCTAGAAACTACACAATTACATTTAAATTGAATATTTTGTGATTACTTTTTGGATGACTTTTATGGATTTGTACATATTGCGCTTACAAATTACTTACAAATACACAATTCATATCCAATTAATGAGTTGAATAACAAATTGTAACCATTTAGGAGAGATGCAAGATAGCATTCTCTCTCTTTCAACCCACTCTCCTTTCCATAAATGCATCAATATTTCCATAAAAAATATATTAATTAAAATAAAATAAAATACAATTTACATTGTTCCTCCTGATTAAAAACAAACAAACTGCCTTCCCTTTCATTTTGGAGAAGACAAATGATTAAGTCAAAGTGTTTGATTTATCAAATGCACAGTATAACACAGGATCATTCTACACACTGAAATTCTTGTGACACTACCTAATAAAAATAAAATAAAACACACAAAAAAAACACAAACACAAACAAAAAGTATCAACATAAAATATAAAATAAATTGACCAGGGGGATAAATTAAGAGTGAAGTGATCTATGTGATCAGTTGTGTTTAATCAGGAGCGATGTACTTCGGGAAGACATTTTATTTTGTCTTGTAGTCGTAGTCTGGCTGCTCTGGTAACACCTACCAGACGGCAAGGATGTGTGTGTAGATGCTTTGCACAGAGGGCAGCCAATGATGTCTTCTGCTGGCCACACCACTCTCTGGGGGACCTTGCTGTAAATAAGAATCGAGGTAGTTAACTCGGAGCCATTGTCAGTGCGGTCATACTTTGGCACACAAGAAGTGGACAAAAAATGTAAATCCCACTTTTATCATACAATTTAGTGCACTTCACATATAATATGCATGCATAATTGGTGGGACTTACATTGATTAGATTAACTGATGCATTTTTGGGATTACTTTATTGTACCTTTAAACCTCAATATTAAACATAACCATAAAACCAAACCTCAAAACCAAAACCTAGCCCCAAAACCGAAACCCTAAACCTAACTTTTAAAGAAAACCCTAACCCTGAAACTAAACACTAAAACAAAAACCAACCCTAAAACCAAACCTCATTGGAACCCCTTAATGATGCTATTTTTTTGCATATTACAGTGACACATATGGCAGTGGATTCCATTCAAGATTATACAATTAAATTACATTGTTCCTCCTCACGACAAAATAACCAGATTTCCTTTTCATTTTGGCCATTTCACCACATGGTGGCAGTGTATCATAAGTGGCACTTCTGCTTCTACTTCGATTCCTTGTCACATTCCATTCAAATGATCTACTCTCCTGGACAGATGGAAACTTACCTCGGTTTTGGAGAATGGAGAGAAAACAGAAATCCACCTTTAATGGCCCAAACACAGAAAAAAGTAACATACTAATACATACTACATAACTCATTAGACCCACTGTTGTCTTTCCTGACTGTTGACTATTAATTAATCAACAGACAAAATTAAAGGGAAATTTAGTTCTAAGGTGAAACTTCGAAGGCCCATCAGCAGACAAATAAATGATATGATAAATGTCATTGTCACCCATCGAACAAAAAATAATATGCTTCTCAGACTTCCCTCGAATGTAGTGGGCTGACGTAGTCTCAGTGATCACACCTTTTGCACACACCTTCTAAACAAGATCCTAATCTAGTTCAGAAAGGTTAGCATTCCCTTTTTATCTCCGTTATCGTTCGACATTATACAGACACCAGTAATTCAGTATACTTGATAAATGGGTTCAATGACATTCTTTACGTGGCAGACACATTAAACGCTCCATCTGCTTGGTGATATCATCGACCTCACGTGATGTTGTGCCAACTAATTTGCATATGTTGCTTTTTGGATGGAAGCCCTATTTTACCAAAGCTCTCCGAGGGAAAGTAAAGATCTACCAGCTAAAGCCACTGGTGACTTGACACATAATTCCTCTGTAGCTTCTATAATAATCAAATGTACGTTCATAGGTCTAGAGCTAGAGTAATAACATATTATCGACTTAGGTTTGTAGAACATATTTCCATGGAAGATGATGAATTAGGAGTGACAGAATGCGTGAATGATCGGAGACACCCCGGCTAGTTTAATTTCATCCCTGCTGCTGTGAGGGCCATCCATTAGACCCAGCTCTGATCCATGGTGCCAAGTTCGGCCAACTGTTTCTACCTCTCCGTCACCTTCGCTGATTATCGGCAGATTGATTAAAGGACCAGGGATAATGATGATAGTTCTTATGATCATAGTATTCGTATCTCATGAACTGACTTGCTGTCTTAGCTCCTATGTGGAATTTAAAAGGCATTTCTAACCTCTGAGATGTAACTAATGATGCACAATAATGACCTCACCTTGTGTTCTGATTCCTATAGCTACTATACACTCTGTCTAGTCATTTTTTTTAAACTAGGCCATGCAGCACTATGCAAAAATGTTCTAATTTTGATAGTATGATTTCATTGTACTCGCTGTGGGTAAACGCACCTGCTAAATTACTAAATGTTAATCTACTACTCCTACTCATAAGAATACAATAATAATTATATTAATAATGTACCATAGTTATGAATCAGATGTAATGAACATTAAGTTCTAGTTTACAAAATATATTATTATCGTAAAGACCACAAGACAAGAATAAAAAACGGCAAACAAATAATATATAAATATAATAATGAAAATAAAATAATAAATTTCTAATAATAATGACAAATTAAATAATTCAATGTAATGGCCCCCTTCAAACGACTTAGTGTGTGTTATCTGAGAGGAGCCTCCTGTACGTGCCTGTGTGAATGTATTTGTGGAGCCGCTGAATGCCATGGAGGTCTGATGACATCATCTGTCACCTGCCAGGACGCAGCTTTCATCAGCCACCCAGGAGGCTCTCACACGCCACACAAATGTCATCTCATCCTCCAAGTGTGTGTGCTGTATGTGTGTGTGTGTGTGGTGTGTATGTGTGTGTCTGTGTGTGTGTCCTTGGATGGACAGACGGAAACACACGCACGCACAGGCACACACACACACACACACACACACACACACACACACACACACACACACACACACAAGCTTCTCCAAAATGTATGTGGGTGTGTGCGTATGTGTGTGTATCCATGTGTCATTGGCTGGACACATGAATACAAACATGCAGACACTCAAACACAAAAGAGAAGACACACAAAAAAGAAAAACAGAAAAGGACGCTTACATCAATATTAACACACACACACAGACACAATCACACACAAAAACACACACACACAGATACACACACGTTTCTGGCGGTCCTTGAATGCTGATCATCTCTCAGCTGACATGCGCTGTCACAGCATCCTTTCCACTCGTTGTCGGTCTATAGACGGGACGAAAATCCCTCTGGTGTCACTCAAAGATACGATTCTGCTACTGCACTGGGAGACACACACACAGACAGACAGACAGACAGAGAGACACACAGACAGACAGACAGACAAATAAACAAAGAGACACACACAGACAGACAGATAGACAGAGAGACACACACAGACAGACAGACACACAGAGAGACACACAGACAGACGGACCAACAAATAAACAGAGACATACACAGACAGACACACAGAGAGACACACACACAGACAGACAGACCAACAAATAAACAGAGACACACAGACAGACAGAGAGACAGAGAGTCACGCACAGACAGACAGACAGACAGAGACACACAGACCGACAGAAAGAGAGACACAAAGACAGACATACAAACAGGCAGACAGACAGACCGAGAGAGAGAGACAGAGGGAGAGAGAGAGAGAGGCAGGGGGCGAGAGAGCGAGCGAGAACTGTGGATGGCTCTGTCCTCCTTCTCAATGACAGCAGTGCCGTGGTCATGTGACACGTGACATCACCGAAAAGGAGGGAAAGAGTAAAACCGTGAGTAGCGAGAAACGCATAAATCAGTGATGCATAAGTCACACCTCGTACTCACAGAGCTGATCGCCTTGGCAACAATCACTCTCTCTTCCTCCAAACATGCACTTTGTTCCCCTGTGTTTCTCTCTTTTACACAACGTGTAACGTTTGTTATATCCAGCTCTCCTCAGCGTGATCTCATTAAGGACTCAACTCACTGACCCCCCCCCCCCCCGTTCTCCAAACCCCAAAACAAACCCAAAACCAGATCTGTTAACCTTGGCGTCCGACAGAGCACCTCCACAACAACATAACGGCCCTCATCTAATGAGCTGTAGCGGAGGACAACCGGCGGGCAGCCGCCACAAAGCATGCTGGGAGGAAGATTCACCCAACAATGTGTGGTTGGAAGGGGATGCGCGGGCCGGCACGAGCAGATCTCCCGCTGGAGAGCGGCAGAGGGTGTGGGGGTGGGGCGGGGCGGGGCGGTTGGAGAGGTTATTTCTGTCCGTTGCCCCCCCCCGTGGTGCCGCCGCCTGGCATGTCTCCTTCCTCCAGCCTGACATTCTGCCCACTGGCCGCAAACACACACACACACACACACACACACACACACACACACACACACACACACACACACACACACACACACAC
>JAOPJO010000025.1:1100163-1113530 GCA_027123675.1 Molva macrophthalma | reverse complement strand
CAGCCAGAGCAAAGTAAAAGTTAGACGCAAAACGGCTTTCTCTACACAGAGAACCAGTCGGAGCAAAGTAATACACAAACAAACAAGCAATAAGAAAGGGCCAGCGCAGCTGCGGTGGAAGCGGTCGTTGTTGTAGTTGAGTGTTTGACTCCCAGCCACGGTGTGGGTTCTAATCCCACAGTCTACCTGTAAAGCATCCCTGGGCAAGATGCCTTAACCTCCTACATGCTCCGTATCTGAGTTCAGTGTAAGACACTTTGGTTTCATGAATAAATAACGTGGTATTGAATAAGTAAAGAGGAGGTGTATAAGGTTTATTTTTCTCTGACGAAGGACAGGATTAGCTCGCCTTAAATTTCCATTCTTGCGCGATAAGGTTTAGCCCTCGAAATGTGCCGCGGTAACTTTTCCTACACTCACGACTCACACGTAAGCCATGAGTGGGTGAGCATCTTGTTGTCATCTCGCATCTTGCACAGCCGATGAACATTTGATCCAGCCCTTTCTCAGCCAGACCTCTGCTGACCCGTGTGTCTCTTTGCCCCGTGTCAGTGCTGTCTGTGCATCAACATGAGTGCGTGAGGCCGTGATGAAATACAGCTCCTGCCGTGGGGTAAAGGAGGCCCCCCGAACGCTGTGGAAAAACAGGCCCTTGGAGGAATCCGGGATAACTCGACGTTTCTTTATGAAACCTGAGAGCGGGAACATTCGCTGCTCGAGTTGTGACACATGGCTGACAGAAAAATAGACAAAGAAGAGGAAAGCCTGTGGAGTGTGATGTGAGCTAAATGGACGAGGCGTCATATAGGCAAGATTCAAGAGCTTTATTTGTCGAATGCACAGTAAAATACAGGGTAGTTCTGAGCAATGAAGCTCTTAAGACAAGGCACACATCATCTACGTAGGAGGTTATCAGGCCGAAAAACAATGATGCTGACGATCTTAGTAACAGTGAACAAGCTGTTATTTAAACAAGATGATGATGCTGTTCATGAGGATGATGATGATGATGGTTTTGGTAAAAGGGATGATGATGATGATGATCTTGATCTTGGTAATAGAGCATGGCGTTAGCGCCAGCGTGCCATGGTTAGGGTTCGATTCCCCACTAGGGGCCTATGGATATGGGCACTCACACAGTAATCCAGCAACGCTTTGGATAGAAGCATCCACAGAATGGCATAAACACATATACATGAATCAATTGACCAACATCTCAGTCAAAGCGGGCTTGACCTGCTAACTCCCGAGCGTGATGTCACTTCCTGTCATAACACGGCTCTCAAATACTCAGTAAGAGGAAGTCCCAGCGGGTGAGCAGTGAGTGCTCAAGTCGAGCGTGTCCATCGCCGCGAGGACCTACCTAGCATCGCCTCTCTCTCTCGTCCAATCGGGAGACAACGTGGGCGGGAACAGATGACTCCATCCAGAGTAACTTGCACGAGTCTTCACAGGGCAGCTGTCGGAGCAGGCCATCTTCAATCAACGCCTGCTGGGGGAAGAGGGAGAGGGGGGTGAGGAGATGGGGGTGAGGGAGAGAGCAAGGTCATCGGGCCTTGGAATGGCGGATTCCCCCCTGAAATCCGCTAATCAGCACATTCACATTCATCTCCCAAAGCCTGGAAGTGGAATTAAATTTGGACAAGCTGTTATTCACACACGAAAGAGAGAGGGAGACAGAGAGAGAGACAGGGGAAGAGGGAGAGACAGAGGGAGAGAGAAAGGGAGAGAGAGAGTGAGAGAGAGAGAGACACAAGGGAGAGAGAGAGAAAAGAGAGAGAGAAAGAGGGGGAGGGAGAAGAGAGGGATACAGAGAGATAAAGAGGGAGAGAGAGCGGGGGATAGAGAGACAAAGAGAGAAGGGTGATAGAGAGAGATAGGGCGAGGGGGTTCGAGAGATAGGGTGAGAGAGGGGGAGGGGGGCTGCATGAGATAGGGGTAATAGAGAGAGGCAGACAGTGAAAGAGAAAGGGAGACAGAGAGAGGGGTAGAGAGAGACAGAGAGGGGGAGAGAGAGATGGGGAGGGGATGAGAGAGAGAGAGAGTGGGTTGAGAGAGAGATAAGGACAGAGAGAGAGAGAAAGAGAGGGGGTGAGAGAGGAACAGAGAGGGAGAGCGAGACAGAGAGAGAGATAGAGAGGGGAGAGCTAGACGGAGACAGAGAAAGTGACATACAGAGCCAGAGGCAGAGATCAATAGAGAAAGTCTCTACCCAAACTCACACCCTAGGTTACAGTCCGTCCCCGTTATTGCCTTATCCCTAAGGCCTACACCCTGAGCACTGCATCGGTGACACCTTCACTGTGGACTCTCTGTGCTCGCCGTGTGGTGTGGACAATCCTCAGAGGATTGTCAGACCTACTTTTCAGTGTTCCCTCTGGTGAAATGTGCTTTCGATGCCCGGTTGCTTTGCGAGCATATCAGCATATATCAGTTCTTCTTTCGTTTACCCATGTTGATACCACCACTCTGGTGGGTCATGTGACCAGGGGTGTTCATCAGAGCTACAGTGCCATTCAACTTGATTTCGATTTCATATGTTTACATGTATCATTTACATTTTTTTTACTCAGGCACGTTCAGAGGGAGGGGGTTACAGTGAATTGCCACTGAACCTTTACCCTCATTGGCTAAAGCGCCTTCTGGCCAAAATACTTTTATTTATTATTTACTTTGCTGTTTATATTTATACATATGTTTCTAAATCTATAAGATCAAACTGAATCGGTCATGATTATAAGAGATTCTTTCTTTGTGATCTGTCTGGAAATCTTGCCTGCCGCCCGCGAGAGGGTGGGGGGGGGGGGGAGAGTTACTGCCCCTCACAAAATGCCTTTGCAAGGCCCTTATTTTACTGCTTTATGGTCACGGCTGGCCGAGAACATAAAGCATTTCAGAGAATTTGTCATGATGTCATTCCCATTTTCTTTGCTTGATTGCGCAGTATAATATCAATATTTTCCCATTCGATTTAATCAGAATTATAAAATCCATTCCCATTAAATCTTTTAGCCGTAGGTGAATATGTTTTCATGTCTTTGGTTCCTTGGGCAGTGAACTCGGCCTATGGAGGTCACTATCAGTAATGTACTAGTGCTGATCTGGGCTCTGTTGTACTGCTGAAATGTGCAAATGGTTTGATTTAACCTTCTCAACAGTGTTCCAATATACTGTATTACGTATGTATTGTAATGGACTGTATTTCAGAGCATTAGAAAACAGGAACAGGAGTGGAGTTACTACTATGACTTATAATAAGTAATACTACCAAATGAATGTGTGTAACGGAGAGGGAGTAGTTCCAGCTTTAGTTCCAAAACTACAGTTGAATCCTTCATCGGCAAATCTTCTTTTATGTAGCCACTGTTGGCCAAACCTTTAACGAGTATAATTAGTCACACATTGAATTCATGTCTATAAATAATAACACCATTATATTCATTATCAATGGCTGATGAAAGTATAATGTGTATAAAAGTTGTTTGTTTAACTTTTTTATTTAAAGAGTGCACAGAAACATTTCACAGTTCTGCTTAATGGAGAGAACCTGGAGGACCTCTACTCTCTCGTCCTGACCTAGTAGAAAACACTCTGACTTGGGTTGGCAGGACCTTGCAGAGAATCCACATCGGAATAGGTGAAAGAAAAGATGGAAAAGGTTTAGTCACGTATAAATAAAAACACAGCTTTCTTTAGCAGGACGGCCCGAACACTACCTGCTCCTGAATGACCTGTATATGAATTCACTGTAAGTCGCTTTGGTTAAGAGTGTCTGCCAAAAAACGACATAAAAAAAGAGTTTCTCCATTGCATGTTGGGTAATATAAACCCTGGGCGAAATCAAGCCACAAAATACACAAGCTTCTCCCCCCTCTTGCTCGCTCACACAACCTCCCTCTCCCTCATCCTCTCTCCCTGACTCACCCTTTCTCTGTCTTCCACCGTCTCTCCCCCTACTTCTTTCTCCCCTTCCAACCTCTCTCATCATCTCCTCTCTATCCCTCTTCTCTCTCCCTCCCTCCCCCTTCTTCTTTCTCCCCCTCTGCCACCCCTCATGCTGGGAGTTGACACAGTTACGGAGGCGTGTGTGTGTGTGTGTGTGTGTGGTGGTGGGGGGGGGGATCCATATGTTGCCTTCCTTCACACTGGCCTGATGTCAGCGTCTCCCCCTACCCATCGCTACCCCTAGTGCTCTCTCTCCTGCCCCATGTCTCCCTGCCACTCTTTCCCCCCTTCATTTCTCCCTACCTCCCCCTTCCCTTGCTGTCTTTCTCCCTCCTGCTTCCCTCTCTCCCCCCAGCTCTCCCTCCCCTCTCTCCCTCTCTCCCCCCACCTCTCTCTGCGCTTGCATTCCTCTCTCTCCCTCCAGCCTTTCTCTCCCTCTTCGTCTCTCCCTCCCCCTCTCTCTCTCCCCCCACCTATCTCTCTGCTTGCATCCCTCTCTCCCTCTACTTCTCTCCCTCTCTCTCCCTCCAGCCTTTCTATCTCTCTCCCATCTCTGGCTCCCACTCCCTCTCCGTTCCACACTGGCTTCCTGTCAGCCGTCTCTCTGAGCATCCAGGGCGTTCTGCGGTCTGTTGTAGATGTCGCAGAGTGACAGCGGACAGCCCCCTGCGGGGTCCAGTGTGGTCTCACATTGGACCAACACAAAACCTCAACGGCCTCAACTGTAACACGCTCTGAAGCGCCTCCAGTTCAACTACACTGTCTGATGTACATTTGTATCTATGTAATCACAATTGTATTTTGTTGTGTGTGCAATATACAACATGCTTGTTGACACACAAGTCTAAATGGATGTCAAAACAATATTTTCAAAGGAAGTACGGTGGATTACAGAGTCTTGTAGAATTTCTGTGTGTGTGTGTGTGTGTGTGTGTGTGTGTGTGTGTGTGTGTGTGTGTGTACATGCTTGTGTGGATGTGTGGGAGTTTGCGTGTGTGCATGTATGAGTTTGTGTGTGTATGTATACTTGCATGATAAGTGTGTGTGCATGCTCGTTTGTGTGCATGCTCGTTTGTGTGCATGTTTTTGCATGCGTGCGCGCGCGCGCGTGTGTGTCCATGCATGTGTGGAACGTGTGTATGTGCGTGTGTGTGCAATGTGGTTGTCATGGTGGTTTTCCAGTACATAACACAGATTATGTCTGGCTGCAGTAAGCCAAACGCTTCAGCCTCTCTCTCACTGCAGTGGTTTACAATACATTTTGTTCCTCACAACAGGGCCCGAGTGCATTGGAAAACAAGACTGGCAATATCCGTAAGAGTTGCAAAACTGCACTGTTAAAAATATATATTCCACACTTTTTAAATTGCATTATATTGTCCTGTGTGAAGCTCAAAATATTTTGTTCAAATGTATCAGTGATTCGCTGTAAGGCCATTTAAGTCTATATTCTATATAAGCCAGATTTAAGTTGGTAAAATGAAAAGGGAATTTAAGCTGAGTTTAGGGCAGACGTCTGCTAGGGATTCGGTAGGTAAGCCTGTCGCTACTAAAGAGGAACAATACATTCCAAACACCTTTCATTGGATACATTCAACAACTTGTTTAAAGTACAAATTCATCCATTTTAGAAAGCTCAATGTAAGTGAATGGGAGGTCATAAACATAAATAATGTAAGTAAAATACATAGTAAAGTGGAGTAGTAAACAAAAAAAGAACGTACACAAACACATATGTATCACACAATACATATGTAAACAGAATATGTAAAAGCAATTGCAGAAATGCAGAAAAAGCTGATCCAACATATTCCATTTGCATTTGTTGACATTTGCATGCATTGCACGATGGGATATCACAACATTTCTTATGGGTTAAGGAAATATTGAACCCAGAGACGCAGATCTCAATGACCATATTGGGATCTCACCTTTCTCTGCATTTTTTCCTATGCATTTCCATAATGTTATTTTTTCCGTGATTGTGTCCGTGTCGATAAGCAGGTATTTTATAGCGTGACAGATGAGGCCACGCTGTAAAAGGTTTTTCGAACCCATCTGCTATACCGCAATCATACTGCAACCATACTCCAAAGAGGTGACTCCATTTACTCTTACTCTTACACTTAGTTTTTTTCCTTCCTATATATATATTCAAACCTATCACTTGGGGTTTTGCTCTGAGGGATTTTCTGTCACATATGGTGGCTCAGTAAGAGCTCAAGCTTAATGGATTCCCAGAGGCTGAACAAAGATCCTGATGTATGTAGAGCACGGAGCCAAGCATGTAGCCTTTCTAGCGAGCCAATAGCATCATCCATTTCAGTGAAGCGATGATACTTGGGCAAAGGCAGATGGTTTGCATTGAATATTTCTTCAAGTGTGAATGACGGGGAAACCGCATGCAAACCAATTAAGGTCAGAATGAAAGGCGCCAGTGGAGGGCATCCCTTGTCTTCATTTGACATTCTTGCAGCCAACAACCCGTTAGCAAAGAAGTGGTTCTCCGTCTGCGGGTCACAAGCCTTGGCACGGCCACAGGACAGAGCCACGTGGGAGGTCACGTAATGACTGCATTAATGCATAGCATAGAAAGGTCCTCTGGCATGTTGCCAGATTTGTTGTGAGTGTATACGATTAGGGCAGTAATAACAGACTTCCTTGTGCCAAGAGCTGTATTCAAAAAGAGCAATATTCCATGCACGGGACCCTCAGCAACAAAATAGAATACATGACTGTAAAACCTGAAAAACTACCTCAGTTCCCCATCTTGGATGCAGGAGAACAACAACTATGCATTTTTTTTTTAAGGCAGGCCCGTATGATGTATTTGGCCACAATGCGGCCTCACATTTTAATTTGGCCCCTACTATAAAAAAGCAAGCGGCAGCACTACGGCGATAGCACTGTGGAAGAATTATGCAATCGGTGCACACTGCCTTGGCATCGTCCGCCATGCCAACAGGTCCCGTTAACACTATGAAAGCCAGAGTTTAGTCTGGTTTGACGCTTACGTTTTTTGCCTAGTAGTGCTTTGTTTATTTTCCTTTTTCAAAGCCATGACAGCATAATCGACAGACATAAAAACATTTCTGACAACGTTTTTTTAGTCTCTCCCAATCGGTTTGTCAACCAAAGCACGTTTTTCGTGGTTTCCTGGTCAGGTTGTTTCCAGTCGAGGCCCATTTCGTGCCCACTGCCCCCAGGAACTTTCGTGCCCACTGCCCCCAGGAAGCAAAATTTGAAGCAAAAGTATAATGCCCATCAGACTTGAGATGTTAATATAAAGTCCAATTTGTGAGACGGTGGTTACCCAAACCCATGAAGTAAACAGCTTGTCACACAACAGCAGTAAGCAGTAGCATAGCATCATCGTGAACATATAATGTGTTTTTGTTTATGTCTGCTGCCCCGCCCATATAGAGTGTGAAGAGAAGGGATGAAATGTTAAATACTGTCCTCCCCGCTGGCCCTTCGCCTCTCGGTATTATTATCTTAGTCCTAGCATGGCCACCTTGTTCGGTTGCTCTCACTAAGGTCAGGCTGCGGCAGGCTAGCAGGCACATAACCCCACATGACCCCAAGGCTAACTATGCTATGTGCTATGCTAATGTTGTAATGCACACTCTCTCTCTCTCTCTCCACACCACACTAAGCTACTGCTATCACTTACGCTTTGCGAACACTGGTTAACACAGACGACCCGCTGTTCACATTGCCCTTGGCGGTTGGAACGGTCGCTGCGGTACCATGCTACTTAAATAACACATATTTGCAATGTCAACGGGCAGCTTAACCAGCGACAGCTGCGATGGCGTCTTGAGTGTCGCCCTCTCAAATACGCAGAAGCCCTCTGCGGGGTGTGGTGGCATTTTTACCCTGACACAACCTTTGCTTCTTCCTCTTCTTCTCTTATCACGGTGGTTCCCCTCCCACCGCGGGGACTGAATAGTTCGGCGTGGGGATGCTAACCTCAAACGACCCTAAACGCATACTGCGTTTGACATTCATCATTTATTAATGCCGTGCTCTTTTAATTGCATGCGGTGGGTGTTTACAGTCACTGTCTGTCACACTGCTTGATCCGTGGGGGGCCTTGGGGTCGCATTTGCATTCAGGGACGTCTTTTAAAAAGAGATGCTCCCCGCTGTTTGTTTTTACTTTTGGATTTCAGTCACATGGTGAGGGTTTTCTCTGTGTCCTCGCTTGCTCTGTTGAGTCTTTCTGAGGCAGGAATTAGCAGGAAGTTAACCAATAAGATGCATTCCTGGTGATGGAAAGGAGGGAGTTGATTGGTCGGTTCAAGGGCCCTCTCATACAGGGGGAGTGATAATTGAACATCATCAAGCCGGCAAACAAGGAGTCGCTGTAATGGTAAATGGACTGCATTTATATAGCGCGTTTTGCGACCGAACACCTAACTTACTGCCTCACATTCACACATTCATTCACACATTCTTACACAAACTGCGGTGTCAACCATGCAATGCAGCAGCCAGCTTGGTGGGAGCAGCTAGGGTTAGATGTTGCCTCACCCAGCCCCAGAGTCCACTCAGTCTGCCTCAGGTCAGGTGAAGCTCCATGAAACCAGCCATCATCCACACACGCTCAACACACTCACACAATTATCTGAAAGATAATTGTGTTTTTTATAGAGATTTTTATTCAACCATTATTTAACCAGTCAAGTCATTAAGAACCAACTCTTATTGACAATGGCTTTGAGTGGCCGCAGGTCTGTAAAATATATAAATGCAGTCCACGCAGTCCAATACCATTATAGTGACTCCTTATTTTCCAGCTCGTTGGTGTTCAACGATCACCTCCCCTGTATGCGAGTGATTTCTAATAGTCGTGATTGATGGGAAGAGTTTCATAGATTCCTTTTAAGAAGTTTCTGACGACTACTAGTGTAACGTAAAGTTCGATGTAAATGCAATCAAGTTTGATGATGAGCGCTGCACTGTGAACAGTTCACACATGACTCAAATAGCATTACATTGAGGTAGTTCTATAATTATCAAAGTCATGCGAGTATCCTGCTGATCCCCCCCCACACCCCCTTGAAGAGGTTATTCAATGGAGGATAATATGCAAATCTGCGTGGTCCCTTTCTCTTATCCCATGTTCTGCCTGACCTTGGGGAGACGCTGCTCACACCAGTGCACAAAGGATTAAAGTAGACCTGGCTGGCTGAGTGTCTCGCCCTCGGCAAGGTCAGCAGACACTCCAACACTGGCTCCATATCTCTGCCGTGTATCACTTACAGCGCTGTTAACACCTCAGTGGGTTTACAGCCACCTTGATTGATCAATGTATTGGCCCCCGACAGCTGGCAGGGGGGGAGTCAGAGATTCACGCTCCAACCAGCTGATGAAGCATCGCTGGATCTGTTTTAGTTTGTTTATTTCGTCTCGAGTCTTGAGCTTTGATGAATTAGGTTGCTGGGGCGGCGGAGGGCATAAGCAGAGGAGCTGATATGTATTACTACTTGAGTCAGGGAAAGGTAGACGTTAAAAGTCACGGAATGGAAATTGTTGTTTTCACATTGTCAGCTCCTTTCAGATCAATCAAGTTGACGCCCTGTCTCAGTGGAGGCAGGAAGTTAAGGCCCTGGGTTTGTTTACATGTTTATTTAAAATGTAGCTAGGCTAAAGAGTAGTGCAGTACCTCACCTTAAACCTACGTATTTCAATACTCATGATAGGCCTTTGCATAATATATAAATGTTTGCCTAAGCAGTAAGCGTTGGGCCTAACTAATAGATAAAATGCAATTAATAGATCAAATGTCTTGTTTAGAAACTACTATATGAGGGGTGATTTATTAGCTAGCAACAGTGTTTTAATTCCAATAGTATTATCCATATCACTATCCACTGATCAGCATAAACAGTGAACCTCCAGCAACACAAACATTGTACAACTTTAACTGTGAAGCCAATTTAAAGATTAGAAACCCCAAATATCAGCATTATGTAACTTGGCTACAAACCGGCTGTAATGATTAATATGCAGTGAAGTGCAAGTTTACAGTAACACAGCCCTATCGTCTGCAGTATACTGAAGGCAGCCTTGAGATAGCTGCCTACTTGAACTTCATGAACTTTACTTGCCCACTACTTTAATATACATCATATAATATTACTGTACATAAATTGAAAAAACAGATCCTGTTATTTGATTGTACTTCAGTATTAATTCAGGTATGTTTTCCCGTCTTATGTTGATAATTAGTTCTGATGTGTGCTACCGTAACGACTCACATCCCCAGTTTGGGTTGAATAAAGTATTTAATCCAAATCACTTTTGATAGAAGGGAATACTAAATGGCAGAAATATATTGTCGTAAATTCAATAAAATTAGTTTGTGTTTCATTTCGTTGATTATGATCCATCTGGAGCCCAGGACGGAGCACACACGCTTTGTTTTCTTTGTTCAAATTAAAGTACATGCAGTCCCCACACGCAGCACTAGATATGCAATGGATCGCGTTTTTCCGGGAGATTGGACAATTGTGTGATACCCTTCTGGAACAGAGTGGCAATTAGACCTGAAAGTGGTGCTCCACGCTTATGGCAACGGGGAAATCTTCCACCATCTCCCCTCATGGGCTCCGCTTCCCACTGTGTTATTTTCAGCCGCTTGACGTCGAACCCAGCTCACGCTAACAAGACCGGGGTAGGGGGAACTTTTCCACCTATTTCATAGGCTCCCTTATAACACTGTGTTAGATCAAGCAAAGATAAATGTATAAATAATTTAGGAAATGTCATGAATAATCAAATGATGTACTTTCATGCGTTAACCAGTATGGTTAGAATCTCCACCCTCCTCTACCACAGAAGTGAGGAAACAACCTTGATCGTTTCCACAATTCCGTCTACTTGTAGGGGTTGAACGTGTTCAGGGGTTGAACATTTTCAACCCCTACCTGCTCATTAAAGATGTGTATATAAACTATAAAAGGTTCAACGTGACGGCTAAATGCACAAGACATATTATGAAGAGGTTGTAGCCCTTTTTTAATGGAACACTTCGAATATCAAAGTAATAACGCATTAAACATGGACTATTTAAAATGGCTCGTCTGCTATCGTCTTCATCATAATGAAGCATCGTTCTAATGCCCAGTGGATTGATTGTACATCCGCGATACAACAGTCTTCCGTGCCGTGGGAGCAATCCATTTCCATTAGGTCGCTAAATAAAAGCCAGTACGATTTTAGAGACTCCATGTGGTTCAGTCTACTCAGCTTACTGTCAGGCCGTCCACACTGTATCCACAGTCCTGAGAGGACAGCACACTATTATTCAGAGCTTAAAATACACATTTATAGTCACAAATAATCCCAGTGGTTGATTTACCAATATTTAAAATCACTTTATTTTATTAAAGTTTACCTCAAGGTCACCCTAGCCAATGACATTCTTGGACAAACAGCAATAATATATCTAATAATATCACTACGATTTCTTTTTAAGATACCCGTCATTAAGGAGCAGGTCACGGTAAAAGTATCTTGCTAAAGGAGGCCTACAGGTAGGCTGCGGATATTGGGCTTTTAACCAAGAACCTTTCCACCCGGAGTCAAACGCCGGAACCTCTAGAGCCTACCCATTAACACAGATTATTTTAATCATACGTTATTATATTAACATGTAATAAAAAAATGCTTAAGAAAAGCAAACACCAGCAGTAACACCAACGGTATCTACATTATGTACAACATCCACTCCTCTTTGGTTCCTCTTGACGATGACATCATCTTCGTCAGTGAACACAGCGACGGCTTCGGGTTAGGTCGTCGCCCCCGGCGACATGACTTATTAGATTACCTGTTGCTGCAGCGCGTAACATTACCCTTTGCCCGCTCCTGGTTATTAAGGAGCTGACTACCGCAGACGCTTATGTGCGTGTGTCCATCAGCGGCTGAAGGAAACGCATGCACACACACACACACACGCACATACATGTGTGCTGCTGAAGCTGTAGCCATTGTATTTGTGTAATTGTGTAATTGTGTATATTATAACACAATAAAACCTGTGGTGGGATATCATTCATTAGTTCAACAAGGGGCATTTTGCTGATATAGGAGTGTAAGACATTACACATAACGCACACACTCTGCTCTTTAGTGACATATGCTAACTCACGTTTTCCCTTGCACCCTAGGGAAGACGCAGACACGCCCCTCACACTCCCCCCGACCCTGTCTGTCTTCGATGGCCTTCCCCGCAACAACCTTGGTCTTGATTGCAATTAACTGTTGCACCAAATCCTATTGAATGCTATTGAATGCCAAATGCTATTTGACTTTGCAGATCATTTTCCCCGCCACAAGACTGGTTGGATGAATTTTTTGCACGTGTTGTTCTTGGAACTGTGGAGGGGATGTGGATGAAGGGGAGGAAGAGGAGGGGATGTGGATGAAGGGGAGGTGGAGGAGGGGATGTGGATGAAGGGGAGGAAGAGGAGGGGATGTGGATGAAGGGGAGGTTGATCTTGCAGAGGGGATGTGGATGAAGTGGAGGTTGATGTTGTGGAAGGGGATGTGGATCGAGGGGAGGTAGTGGAGGGGATGTGGACATGGGATGAGGGATGGGTTGTATAAATCGTTCTGTTCTCCCGTTACAGGTGGACTGCATTGGCAGGGGATCGCTATCAGCACGCATTAGCCATGGACACAGTGAACAGATGTCTGCTCTGAGCGACAAATAAATCAACAAACAAACCAAATAACAATCAACATACATACAGCAATATTTCATAAAAAACATTATTTATATAAAATATAAAAATACAGGAATCAATTCATGAATTACTGAATACATCCAGAATGTACTATGTTTAGGAATAGTAGATAAAGTTAATTCTAAAAAGGTCATAGATGTGACTTGTGCCTTCTGAAATAACTAATGAACGCTGTGCCACAGGCAGGTTGTGTAATCCTCTCTTCCAGCGAGACACGGATGTAAAACATGTGATGTAACGGAGAGGGAAGCTGAATGTCAACGCATTGTGTTCTGGCGATGACAAGGCAAGCCAAAAGGTGAAACCCAAATACATACATGATAGGTCTGTTTTTAATAGAAACCCCAAACATAGAGAAATATTTATAAATAAAATAGCATTTGTATTCATAATTTTAAATTCTATCCATTTGAATATGTATCTCTCAACAGTGAAAAGGGATGTTCCTTTAGTAAAATAGAATGCTTTCTATTTTGAATGCTCTTTTAATCCAGTATATTATCATCATTTGTCACGGTGGGAAGTGACATCACATGTTGACAACGTGGCTGAGGCACGCCTCCGTGGCGAGAGGGGGGAGGATGGAGAGAGAGAGAGAGAGCGAGAGAGAGAGAGAGAGAGAGAGAGAGAGAGAGAGAGAGAGAGAGAGAGGGGGGAGGTGGGA
>JAOPJO010000025.1:1066844-1077889 GCA_027123675.1 Molva macrophthalma | reverse complement strand
CACACACACACACACACACACACACACACACACACACACACACACACACACACACACACACACACACACACGATTTGCTGCTTGAATTACACAAACTTGCGTTTCAATCAATGATATATTATGAGAGATTTAATGGATGATCGGAATGACAGATGAATATCCGGTGCTATAGATTTTATTATTCCTATTTTTGTAAAAAAAAATGAAATAAAAATCCTAATAATATTAATTCAATTCTTATTACAAAATAAATATTGAGATCTGGAGGTATTCATAAAACATTCGGGGCTTTGGCCTCAGACGCCCAGGCCTCACGACGTCCATGAAGATCGGAAACCACCCACTCAATTAAAGCACTGTTGTTTGTGAGACAGTTGATTTGTGCGATATCTGTGCACTGGATCTTTGGAGTCCTCATGGGATGTACTTTATTGTACTTCACTTCTTATAATTCATGTTCTTATTGTTTCTCCATTACATCACATCCTATCAAATTAAACAGCATCACGTTACATGAAGTGATAATAAATTATGTTAGATGTAAGTGGATTGAATCATGAGCGTTAAGTGATAAGATCCCTGACGGCAGCCTCTATGTAAGCCGTTAGCAGAATAAATGTGGACTTCATTGCTTATGAAGATGGATTTGATAGTGAAGCCCCACCACGCTCTTCTGGGGACCTTTAAAGGTTGTGACAGAAACGTATTCTTCTTTCAAGGGTTGGTTCATCTTACTCACATTATTATCATTCGAGTGGAGTAAGATAGATATTTTTGTAAGATAGTCGAGGTCAAGGAAGACAAAGCCACACATAAGCCTAATACGGTCGCACAAAATACATGCCCATTAGCATAGCAGTCAAAGGTTTAGGTCAGGGCAAAGTCAATGTGTAGCACCAAGAAATGCCAATAGCGGACACATGGAAGATCTGGTGTGTGCTTGGCATGTGAGACTCTGTTTTATGTAATCAACCACTGGATTGTTTGTTTACCTGTACCAATGAATCCCGCACCGTAAACCCATTAAAAATGGATGACGAGGAGTCGGTCACACCACACAACAGGAAGCCACTAGCTCCGTTCCCGCTGACTCATCAGGATTGCAGAATAAGGTCAATCTGCAATCCCATTCATCCAACTCACGTCTACTTGATGCACTCAGATGCATCACAACCCCCGTTGGAAAGGAGGTCTTTAATGAGGGCAGTAATGAAGGAATATACAGTATGTAGTAGCCACAGGACCAGTATCGAGAAGATTAGAACAGAGTGCTACCTGATTGATCCCCGAGGGGAAATTGAGTTGTAAACAGCAGCACTTATCATAAAAAAGCTATTATAATTTACACGAGACAATGAAAAGAAACCCGTCAACTATAAAAATAAACATCAGTACGAAAATAACATCTGTATCAAAAGCAACAAACACCTGTCATAGACAATCTGTGATAGAAGTTATGATTTTAAGTTTAAAATGATGAAAACACACTTTGAGAAGTTTTGGGAAGACAGTCTGCGAAGAGGGAGCGTCAGGAGAACTCTTCTCATTCCAGAAGTTCAGATCATCACCATTACACAAACCTCTCTAATGGTTTAATGGTCTCTCGCTGATGCTATAAAACTGCCTACGCACTTCTAGAAACATGCTGTGCAGCGTGCATTCTGCTGCTATGGCGACGGGGCCTGACTACCATAAACTTTCAGTCACGACAAGAGCCAACAACCTCTGTCGAATATGACTTGTACTTTTTGAGGTCACTAAAACACATCCGAGGTTCTCAAAGGTAAATCGATTAAGATGTATGAAGTTTCATCTCGCTTACCTACTTGACCTTACTTACGTATTCATTGTTGATTTTTATGCAAAAACCAAAACACAAACACGATTAATTACCTTAATTAGGTGTGATGACATCATCACCTGTCTGTTAATGTTGAAAGTTAGAGGGGGAAAGAAAATCAACAAAGTTTCTGCGTAATTTTGGAAAAGCAAGTAGACTGGAGCAAAACAAATAAGTAGCTTCTGGATAAAGAATGACCATGAAAAACCACAAGATGACATTAAATGCCTCCCCTTTTCATAGACCCATTCATAAATATAAAAATATTAATATAATTATAGTCTCATAACCAGTCTGCCTCAAAGCTACATGGACTGATTACGGCGTAGATTGACCGAAAGACCTTGAAGTACAAAGCAGGGTTTTAAATACCGTGCAGCACTGTAAGAAACTAGATACATCAAAGAACGCCTTATTTCGGTGACCATCTATAAATAAATACGGACTGCCGTTCGGCCTACTTAGAGGATGAAGATGGATTATGATGAAGCAACAGTCAAACAGCGGAAAGTACCGGAACAGAGTGTGTTCTGGAACAATGGTTGGTTGTGGACACGGTGTGCTTCATTCACAAGATCCAACGACCAGTGTTCACCTCTTTCTCTTTATAAGTAATATTGGGGAGGGGGGGGGGGGGGGGGTAGTGAAGTAGTGTAGTTAGGGTGGTTCAGCCTGTAACCAAAAGGTACTGGGTTTAAACCCCCTAATCCCAGCAAGTAATACCTGAGAATGTATACCTGCCCCTTCAGGACCTGTGTCTGAATTCATGGTCATCAATTATTTCATTAACTCGTTTTGGAAAAAAGCATCTGCCAAATGACTATAATAGCAAATTAATCTGAATTCATCGTCGTCACTGAATTCTTCAAGGTAACAGCTGCGTTATAATTGCAGTTGAATCCCAAACTGTGTTGTTTGTCTCTCCACATGCGGTATGTAAAGGTACGCGTTACCGTCATCCCAAAGAGCCCTGTCACTCCGCGAGGCTGATGGATTCAGACGGCGGGTTGCCGCACGTCTCGTCTTTCAAAGTTCAATCTCAGAATAAACCGCGTGATGATGCTGTCGCCACGGGCAACCCGAGGGCTAGCGTGCGGCGGCGCACACGGCTAACTGACAGACAGGAGCATAGGCTGGGTGCAGTCACCTGGAGAAATAAAAAAAAGTCTGACTTGTGTGTTTGGGATCGGTTGGGCTCTTGTGTCGGGGGTCATTAACACGCAGTGTCGTGGAGAACTGGAGGTGAACCCAGTTCACGGAAAGACCCAGAAGGACAAAATCTCTCTAGAGGATGGAGGGAGGATTACTCTGCAGTCCTTCTGAGAAACAGGACATAAAGAGGTCCTAATGTGTGATGAACTAACTTCATAAAGCCCGTCGTCAGCGAAATGGAATAGGCCGTTTTGTTTTTTTTTACGAGGGCAATCTCCTAGTAATGAACAGATGCGGTACATTAATATGTATGCAATCCCCACTGTAACAATATTACTTATAAATCGGTGGTGCGGGTGTGAAATGGTGGTTAATTATTGATTCTCGGGGAAAAAGCACATTGTTATCTGCTCTTTACATGCAGTTTGCATATTTAACTGCTTAACAAATGCTATTAAATGTTTTATCCATCATTAAACATGTATCCAGCACCACCTAAATGTTCCACAGATAACTCAATACATGCAGTATCGATTATATTCAACTCAATATTATTCAATATTCGATCAGACATCGACCTGCATGGTTTCCACAGGGGGATGGGAGCTGATGCGATTGGAGGAGGGGGTGTCCAGATGTGTAGGACTGGCCCGGCCTTTACAAGGGTTTGGATCAGAACAGATGATGACCTGCCCATCAGGGGCGTAGCTGAGATTAGAAGAAGGAATGCAGGGCATTGTCCGGACCACAGGAGAGGGGAGGAGTGAATATGTGCTTGGGGGTTGGGCTAGCTGGGAGTGTTGTGGATGTTACATTTGATGTTTTCTATTCTTTTTAAAAGGAAGGCCAGACAATTTGACTTCTTTACCCATTTGACAAATGTTGAAGGTTATAGAGAGACAGACTAACTGGCAGACAGACACAATCATAGAATCCATGACTTGAAATACAGATGGAGAGAAAGATAGACTTTAACTTGGCTATTTGCAACTGAAAGTCAAAACACCTTCTCTGTCATTAGTAAGTCACGCATCTGAAAAAAAATAAATTTCATTGTCAAGATTATTTGCATATAACAAAGCTCTCTTTACTTGCTAAAGTACAGGACGGTGAGAAGGGATGGACCCAACCTGCATTTGGATAATCATGTTATTCCAATGGCTGAGCTCACTGAATACCCGAGTGGCTCATTCATATATTACAAGAATGATCCCCGATACACAAAGTCTGGACATTAAGTATGATCTAAGAAGCCTATGATGACGCACACAGACGCACTTGGATTCCAATGCAAGGACGCTGTGTCTGGAACTGTACTTCCAAATACACTCCACTTCCCGATCCAGAAAGGGGACAAATCTATTTTGTCTACGAGGGAGGGGAGGGGGGGGCAACCATTACACTAATTGTGACCTGTTAGTATGAGATGGTGGGTACTTTTTCAGACAATTGTCCTCAGACAGTCGAGGACACGCTGTCCCAGACAGTGCACGTGATGTGGGTTTATACTGCGTACAAGTCCTCCCCACGACTCGTGGGATTCGACGTCATGTGCCATTTGTGGTCCTCTGATGAAAATATTGACCAAAACTGTTGCTGAGTCACTATGAGCGGGATGTAAACTATATATATATATATATCCATCCATCCAAGTATCCATTTTCATATAAATAGAAAGTAGGGGAGGGCGGGGGTGAAATTGAAGGGGATTTGAAGGACGTTGAGCTGTTGCTACAACCATATTAGAGACTCACTTTCCCTTTGAACCACATATCTAAGTCAAATACACTGCACTGTTGACTTTACTTTTGTTTAAAAATTCTATTTCATTTTTGTTTAACCGCCGGCTATATCAGCCCACTATCGCACTCATGCTACTTCCTGCTTGTGCAATGCTTTGTAGATGTTTCACACACATGGTTGGTTTCATACACACACACACACACAGTCGACTATTCCTCATCCGTCAGTAAATCTTTCCCCTGACGTCAGTCCCTGCTATAACGCTGGCTTTAATAGTATGACGGCTTATTAGAAAAACGACCCTGTTTGGAATCTAATCAGGAAACCTGATTATGTCATTAAATATTCTGCCATGCTGTTGAGAGGAAAGAGGTGCGGCAGCAACTGGCTCCACAGATGTTGACGTCAGTAAATAACTACACAGTATGTCCATTTTAAATCTTTCTCCACGTCGCAGGTGGAGAGTAACCATAGTTTGGCTTTCAAAGTAAAACAATACTATGGAAGAAAACAACTGCAGTTCATTGAGCGTGATATCTACAGTGTTGTAATCAGAAGATGCCCGCGTAAACATGTCTGGAAATGGAAGCCAGAGTGTGAAGTTAATTTCGGGTGCAAGGAAAAGTTGTCCGTGTGATGTTACGTAAGCCACCCGAGTTCAACCAAGTTCGGGAAATGTGCCAGGACACCTGAACCTTGACACATCGCCACCAGTAAGGACCTCTGTGGACTAAATATCTTGGCTTGCATCCCAGTTCGGCAGCCGTTTCAGGGAGTGAGGGTCGTGGTCATCGGGAGATGATTAAGAGTAAATACTCCCGCGTCAGGGCTGGTGAAGTCTGAGCAAAGCCACCAACACCCAGCGACTGACTCAGCTGAAACGGATGTCACATCCAATCACAACGATGATTTGACACACAATAACACAGAGAGCACGCTCCACGCTTCTCAACTCAGTTTTTGCTGTATTATTATTTTTTATCTTCATGTGTGCTACCAGCTTACTGCATTGCAGACTGAAGACTGAGGGTGTAAACTCATTTGAATTTGTTGTGAATTTTGACACCTATGCAACTCTAATTTCCTTCAAACCTAACAAAAACACGTTGAAGTCAGGCAGACAGCCTCAAATCTCGTTGAATGGGCATTTCACTATCTTTGCTTCATTATTGTTTCGACCAATCACGTTGCGGGGATCCTTAAGCGCGTAATTGACTAAAACAAACTTAGCTAGCAGTGGTATACTGTAACAAAAAGTGTCTGTAAAGGTTTCAAATCAACACCTTTTGTTGTAGAAATACACTTATTCAAACCCCCTTCTGAAAGCTTCCTCCACTAGCCTGAATGAGTTTTCGGTAGTATCTCTGTAAGGAAGCAGGAAACCAGGCTTGTCAAATTTACTTGTCAAGTAAATGTAAACGTTTTTAAGTCTTTATCAGATTATCATGTGCAGTGACGTCAGATTGATGTTATTGAGAGGCAGGGATGGGGCATCTTGGTGAAGGGTGCCTATTGTCAGGTCTCTGACGATGAGGACTGAACACAGAACCTGTTGGCTGGGACTGGGAAAACCAAGCAGTCACTCCTCTATCCTCGCCCCCCATGTTCACATCATGTCATTGTTTTCAGATGGTGGGAGGGACAAGGCAAATTAACCAAGATAAAAAACAAGGTCATAATCATAGTAAAATGTTGCACGGTTGGGGGTTTACTGCATGTTCAATAACAGCCGCTGAAGGACAAGTGGAGCTCTACAAACCACATATAATGTCACTTTCCTGACCTTTTTATCCATTAGTCTTGTACCAGTGACATGTTGAAGAGCCACAGCTTAGGCATGGATTAATATCTTATTTAACTGGAGTGGTGGTCTGTGAGAACCAATCCTGAACAACTGGCAATTAAACTCTGTACCTTGGATGTTTTTGTGCACTTAAGTGTAATTGGTTATTTAGTGCAATGTGATAGTTTAAATTACACTCAAAGGTTTAAGCTTTAAAGGTTTTCAAAGCTGCCTTTCCACTGTTTGTCTCTTTATCTGTAAAACCCCTAAATAAACATTTAGGCTACAGATACATTACAGTCAAGCTTGTGTTAATAAGATTATTATGTATGAAGTTATTTGATTGATTATATAATAATCAGTAGTGATAAAAACATTCCATAAACGTGGGCTTTAAATGGATTGTAAGTAGCTTTATGCAAAATAAACATAACTAAGTAAAGCACAGAACGAGGGTAACTGCATGAAACATTAAATTAGATATTTATTTATTGAAATGTCCTGTGAGCAATTTCTCCCATTTAAAGTGAGTTAATGTGAACTTGCATCACGTAAGGGAAGAAAATATACCTCATAGCTCACAGTTGCTAGGACGTTTGTGTGTATGTTATGTTTTTATTAAATCTTCAACTGGGATAACGTGTTAATTACACATGCTGTATGTCAGATAATGATAGATTGCCATCTAGTGAAACATCGCCGTTACTGCACTATGTTCTGCATGGCGTAAACAGGCAACTTCGCTCTTATTACTAAGTGTTTATCTGGAAGATGAATTTCAGAAAAAGGTTCCAAGAGACAACATCCCAGTGAGTCCAAATGGAGCTGTGTTCCATCATTTAGCAATAAAAACTATAATTTCCTATTTAATGACAGCATTTATTTCGTTTTTCAATAATACTAGAAAACCCCCAATGCACATTGTAAATTATTTCCAAAGCAAACAGTGAAGCTGTTTGCTTTGGTGTTTAAAAAGTGGAGCCAACATGCTCATTGTCTAATTAGAAAAGTCAATTTTTATTTAATTTATTGGAAACAAAGCTAAGGCATTTCAACGTAATTCTACAATATATTTTTCCCATCTTGGTCATGAGAAGTAATTCATATTCAAAATATGTGTAAAGATTACTTCCTACTTCTACTTCTAAAGGTTTGGTCCCAGAAATGTATCCACCATATTCAACAATCCAACCCCATTAAGCCTTATTTATTCTCCGCTGAAAAACAAAGTAATATCTAAATAATTCATGTGTTCAATGTGCTGACTGCAGTTTGAATACAGATAGTCGTAAAAGTCCCCCAGTAGAGCTTAACTTTGGAGAAAATGCAATCATTCTTAACATATTTATATTTGTTTTATTTTTTCCAATATTATTCTTGGCAGCAGAATTTGTGAGTCAGCGAGTAGATTGTATTTCTCTGGAAGCAATTTCAGACTCTTTTTTCATTTATTTTATTGAGTGGCAGGAATTGGGTATAATATCTTACAACCTCTGTAGTAAATATGCTGGTATGTTGTGGACTAACTGCACAGACTTAAATTATTTACTGTCCAACCTAAGAGAGAGGTTGGACAGTAACTGTCCAACCTAAGAGCCGGGTTGTGTCATTGGGGGCTCGTCCGGATGAGTTTGGCTTTGTTTATGGACCGACTGTGACTTGGTCGTTTGTAGTTGGCTACTTTCGAGAGGTGAAACACATAATTTTGGTTGTTATTGATGTCTGGGAGACAAGTGGTGTTGGGCTGGTTTGGTTTTCTTAAGTGATATTATAAAAAGGTTGACTTTGGTTGATTAACTGGGGATCGCTCCTGGTAGGGCAGTGAGTTCTGCCGGCTTACTGTCTGATTATAAGTTGCTCTCTTAACCCACTGGGTTTCAGCGATTAAAAACCCCAACGGCCTGAAGACTAGGGTCAAGTTAGATTAGTCAGTTAGATAGGCTTGATAGTTAGTGTAGGGTGGAGAGCCTCCAGTTTGGTATACGTCTTCATATAGGTTGTCTAATATTGTTGAAGAGTTTAAGTGTCGGTCTGAACCTCTGCTTGACCAATGAACCAAGAAGCAACTGTTGAAGATCGCAGAGCATTTTCAAACGGACATTAGAAAAAGAGGTTAAAGGAGTCTGTAATGAACATCTTAAAAAGGTACCTTTACAAGAAGCAGGAATCCTAGAGGATGGAAAAGGTGAGTATGAACCCAAGGTTTGGAATCTCCTGAGGCTGGGCTTACGTTTGCTCAGCAAAAAGAGGTGCTAATGTCAAGGGCGCAGATCTCATTACAACTTAGGGTGGGACCACAAATATTGAATTTCTTGAGTATTTTCTGGAGGGGACATCAATAATATCACCCATCAATAATAGCTATCAATAATAGCTAAGTTAAGGTTTATGTTAGCTAGACGATTGTTACACTGTAAGCTGTAGCTCCTCCACATCCACGTTGAAACCAGAATGAGAATTGTAAATTAATATAACCACACTATAAACGCCTGTCTCAAATCATGGCCTGTCTCTAGTAAAGGCTGGGTGCGCCATATGTTCAAACAAATACACGCCCGGGCTATTATTGGAAATTACGTGTATGATCAATGTAACATAAGCTAGTAATCTAACTCGTCTAAATATGGATCTGGCTGGAGATAAGTTAAATACCTGGAGGCGGTAAACACAGTCTGGTTACGTTTTTAAACCTGTTATTCTGTTGAGATGATGGGTAGGCTTGATCTTTGTTTGAACAAAATTACTTAGAAGACATCTGTCACAGGACTTGTCTATGTTCCTAATGGTCACCTGTCACAGACCACTCAGTGAACACAACTCGCGTGCTACTGAGATGCTACACAGATGCAGTCTGAGAAACATAGTCCAATAGCAAGCAAAGGTATTAGGATGAGGTTACCCGTCGTTAACTCCTTTCCCCAAATTGCAACTTTGTTTAGTATACGCAACGGTTCAGACGACTGAGCAGGAAACATAGGGGGGACGTAAACAAAATATTTAAAAAGGATTGTGTTTACCTTTGATATTGCAGGTAATATCCGGTTATTGCCTCAGCACAATGAAAGAAAATACAGAGCCGTTCCCCCAAGTCAGCAAAGGAGAAAACCTAAACAGCTGCAGAGCCAAAAGCCAACAGGTGTGGCCCAATCTCTTAATTGCAGGCCGAGGACCTGAAACCCTTTGGCCACCAGAGGGCGCCCAGGTGGCCATCACATACCCCTCAATAAGAACTGTGTTCCACCACGTCAGCTGGTCTCCCAGTCTGTCTGGATTCACTGAACTCAGACATAAGAGGGTTTGAGCAGGATAACATGACAGCTTTTGCTTGTAACGGTGAACCCACCATAGGCCGAAAAAAAGAACACTTGTTCCAAGGGCTAAAGTTCTGCAGATGAACTTTGAGATCAGACCATCCCTTAATCTCCTTCTGGGATATTTAAAACGTTTTATAAGCCATCTCACCAGCTAGATATAATCGATGCCCTATACCCCTTAATGTAATTTGGACTAAAACCTATGCTTTCCTCAGCCATCTCTCTGGCAGCCAGTAAGAGAAATTCCAATCCCTCCCCCCAATCTGCCTTCAACTCAATACACCACAATACACGACATTAGAGTTTGATGGAAATGAGCAAACAACCTAGAATTTAATTTGGACCCGTGGACACTTTGGATTATCTTTGGTAGTCCAACCACTGAGATAAACTGGCTCAGTGCCTCCACAACAGATTTAGCTCTGACTGTGTGTACTGGATAGGCAGCTGCAATGAGATTTTGGTAACCCTTGTAGGATATAAGAGTGTCTAAGGAGAACAAACAGGCTTTGAAATTAATCATTTGTCGCTGGACTCAGCCCACAGAAGTAAAATGGTGTAAAAACTTGAGACTTTTGTGCCAGATTGTTATGATTTCTTCACTCCCTCTCCCTATACGAGGCTCCAGTATTATAAGGCCAAACCAACTTGGTCTCTAGTATGTGTTTAATTTAATCTTATTTTACCATCTAAATGACACCGTCTCACTCTCTGAGCAAGGGAATTATTTGTATTGCTTTTCATTTTCATTTTCTTTAACAGGTATACAGCTCACATGCCCATGCACATTGGAGACCTGTGCTTTGCTGTGGCATTGCTAAGTCGGCTTATCATACGCGACCAGGTTTGTTTTTAGATATTGGTTGTTGGTCATTTTTTGGGGGCTTGTTTAAAAAATAAATAATGTTTTGTGTGCTTTCTTCCTACATCTTTAATATCACAAAAACACACGCATGCACGCACACATGATTGAAAAGACTACATCACCCATAAACACGTTTAACCTCTTTGACCTCTCCTCTTCTGTCTATTTTACACTGGATTTGTATTTGTCTGTCTGTGTGTGTGTGTGTGTGTGTGTGTGTGTGTGTGTGTGTGTGTGTGTGCGCGCGCACGCGCATGCATGTGTGTGTGTGTGTGTGTGTGTGTGTGTGTGTCTTTGTGTGTGTGTGCATGCATGTATGTGTGTATGTGTATGTGTGTGTGGTTGTGC
>JAOPJO010000025.1:979787-995964 GCA_027123675.1 Molva macrophthalma | reverse complement strand
CACCCACACACACACACACACACACACACACACACACACACACACACACACACACACACACATTGTTATGATCATAACAGTAACATTTGCAGGGATCCAATTTAGAAAACTGTAGTCTAGCCAGAAAATCTGAAAATGTTTTTTTGCCTGGTCCGAAAAACTCCAAAGACATCTCTTATTATTGAAATCTCTTTTTCATTTAAAAACACATTCTGAGAGTGTTTGAATTATTGACAAAAAATGCTAACTCTTGATTGTTCAAATGTGACAATGACATTTAAATTCCACTATTCTAGATACTTCAGGTAATTCCTAAAGGTTTTCCTTTCCTGATTGGGGGCACAGAAAAACGGTGGAGGGTCCTAAGCATGCTTCTGTTCCACTGTTATTCAGCCATAATGGGTTAGAACAGGTAAGGATCCCTGTTCCCTGCCAACAGACAGCACTGGGTACCATGAGCACACAGGCTTCATTATATGGAACAGGGAATAATTTGCGGAGCGGGGTTACTCTGTTCGCAGGCAATCTGACAAACATATTGACTCTGGCACTCCTGAGGTTGCAGACATGTCCGGGCAGCTAGCTTTCATTACGCTCTAATTTTGTTAAGGCTGAGACTCGGCCAGGTAGCAGCAAGCCTCCATATTCCTTACCTCATAACAGAAATGGAACTGTGAAATTTCAATCTCCGATAATTTCTGCTCTTCGTGTACAGATATGATGCTTATGAAATGGCGTGTGCAGCAAAAGACATCAGACTGCTGAAAATGTGTGGGGGTAATATGACAATACAGTTTTCTGTGAATCAGCATTGCAAATCTAGAATTGAGGGAATATGGTTGCATCCATTTTTATAGAAATGAATACAGTGGACTCCAATTATGTTTGGTGTGCAAGACTCCTACCTTGATAATAAAGTTTTTATCTAAGGCCTTATTATATACTATACTATAATATAGTATGCTTATAGCATATCATACATATAACTATACTGTACTATATACTATACCTATAACTATATACTAATGTATATATATTGTAAATGTATACCATATCCTCAATTTTATACTCTTACATTACATCATATTTTGTACAACTGTGATATAATTATCTATATATCATATCTTATTATATTATATCAAATTATACTGTATCATATACAGAGTTTTTCGCCTTTCTGTTCAGAGTTGATGAATGCAATGGTATCTGGGCTCCGCCAAAGATTCGGTCTGATTGCCCAGAGATTATGCAAAATGCATTTGCGACTCCCATACACAGTTTATGTGCATGCGGATAAGCAGGAATCTGCATAATCATGCAGATTATTTTTGCATAAAGTTGGATCCTGACAAATTAAAGTCCCCCAGCCAATTGCCACTGACCTGCCAGTTCATGCATCCTATTACACATTAGCTCACATTTACATACACGGCCGTGACTTTTAAAGAATGTAAAAAACATCTGACTACTCCTCCTTCATAACTAACCTGTTACTCAGCAGAACGGTCGCTAGGCTGGTTGATATTTGTATAAATAAAGGCAAGTTTCCTTCCGTGTTTTGTTTTGCTGCTTAGTTAAACATGCCCAAGTTCTGGTGTTCCTTCTCTGGATCCGTCTCATGTGTGAGTTCCCGTCAGCATGTGAGGCGTGTCTGAATCGAAACAGTTTGTATGTTGTTATTATTTGCATAAAGCAATTCATATTGCAGAGCCCATGAGTTTTCTATATATATGATTATCTTTCAGTCTCTACTGATCACTGCCTAAGATCGGCTTCTGGAGATAAACTATAGGCATATTAATTTTGCCTTTTGTAATTGTTTTGCAAATGCTAAATCATTATGATATATTTTACTTGTTGTGAGGCTATATCCAATACGTTTTGCAGCTTACAGTTCTCATAAGGGAAGTGTAGGGGTAAGGCAACTATGGTTTTAAATGCGTATGGGTTAATTGTAGATTGGGGATTAACCCCAGTACCTTTCAGCTGGAAACACCCGTGCCTCTACACTATCCCTTCAATGAAAAACATAATATTTAAAGCACATTCTAATTGAGTCAATCATGTGGTGGACATTTTCTGACCTTTCTGACCAGAATTTCAGTAAAATAGGATTTTCTGACATACTAAGATTAAAAATTAAAATATGAGTAGAAGCCTGATTTGACAGTAGATCCTAATAGCAATGTTGAGATTAAAGCAACTACCATATAACATTGAAAACACTATCATCTTGCATATTCACAAAAGGCTCTATACTTTAGGAAAAGGTACAAAGGTTCAAATAAAAAGGTACAAAGGTTCAAATAAAAGAACAAGCTTTGAAAAGTGGCTTCTTTGTTTGAGAAAAATTCTGCTACCGATTGCTCTGGTATTCAAAATCTCGGATCCAGCAATCCTACTATGTTGCAGCTGAACTTCTGTGGGAGGCGGCACGGAGCCTGGGCCGGAAACCAAAAACTGTGAGGGGCGGGGTTACGCCTTGTTTCCTGTTTCATTACGGAGATATTATACCAAAAAAAAATTTAATTTGCACAAGTGGACGAAGCGTTCAGAAGGGGATTCTAATGAACGTATTTTTCTACAGGGGCCAGTCTACACTGTGTTGATTTGAGACCTTTAAAGACACTTTTTTTTTTTTATCTGAGCTATCTGAGCTTGTCTGCCATCAGACTTTAGATATTAATCTAAAGTCTGATTTGTGGGACTATGGCATTCATAAAAACCCAGACAGCAAGAATCATTAACAATCTGTCTGGCTTCAGCGTGGATGTAAAATCTTAGACATTGTGCAATATAGGGGGCAGGGTAGTCTACTAGATGGGCAGTCTAGTGGTTAAGATAGCTAGGAGTTCAACCCCAACCTGCTTCATGCATCTAAAAGCCACCTTGGACAAAAGCGTTTAAATAGTAGATAGTAGGTTACAGCCTCTGTAGGAGCTATACAGATATCTGCCTAAAGCATGATACTACACTAGTGAAAGCAGTAGCATGAACAGGGGAATTAGTAGTTGTGAGGTAAAGTTCATGTCACCTCGGACAAAAGTGTCTTCCAAGCAATTAGTAAATAGTACCAATGCATTAACAACGATTAAGTCAACAATTAAAACAGCCTAGTTTCAAGAGCTACATTGATGTATACGTATCCGTATGGGGTGTCTCACAGTATACTATCACTTTTCCATTTCATTTCAGGGTCTATTTCTTTGTATAGAAGTTATGAAGAAATCCATTAGTTCCGTGCCCATGAGTGGACTTGAAAGGGGCCTCCTGATCTGTATTTCGTCTATACCCACATATTTATCGCCTTTGTCACAGTCTTTTGTGCAGCTGCGAAGACGGGTGTCAAATCCATGAGAGCTGAGACCACTGTGAAAGGTACACAGCCAGTGGCTCCAGAAATACCTGTCAGTCGTCACTCAGAGTGACATTGTAAAGGCCACCTAAACCCTTCATTTAAAACTCTGAATGTGTATGTTCTTTGCAGCTGGGGCCGACGGCAAGGCTGTGTGCAAATGGTTTTGCACACAGCTTCAGTAAGATATTTCTGGCAAGTTATTTATATTACAATATCGTTAAAACAACTTCTGAGCTTTTGGATGAAAAATATACTATTGCATGCAAACAGCATTTTGCACAGTTTGAGTAAAATATCTTTGCCTGCAACAATTTAATGCCATCATAAAAAAATGCCTTCTGAGAAAACGTTGAAAAACACTTTTGCGTATTACATGATTGCCAAAAATCTTGCGAGATATACCTAGAAGTAAAGATCGGGGAAAACCAATGAAAACACAGCCTGATTTGCTTTGCACCGTCTAGTCCTGTCCAGGTGCTCTGGGGATCAAACCATAATAACTATACATATTGTGTTGCTCTATAGAGCTATGAATCCAATGCGGTGGTGGTGGTGCTAAGCAAAACAATATTCTAAAACAATAAGCAGCATCATTAAAGGGAAAGAACATAGACAATTCTGGGCAACATTAACACCAGACATTTATGAATCACAAGAGACCACAAGATATATATGACCACAAGAGATGAGCAGGCTCAGGTTGAGCCTACTCATCTCCTGCCTATGTGGTTCTATGCCTAGGGGGTCCTATGTGGTGCTCACACGTCGCAAGGTCACACACAAGACCAGCCTCAGCTTAAAACATTAAAACACCTTTTTGGACTGCGCTGGAAATCTTTTTGTTGACGCATTAGGTCAAAGTTGAAATAGTTTAAACTTTGAATCGACTCTCCTCCGGCAATGCGTCGCAAAGCCTGCACCTATTTTTAAACAAATTGGTTTTGGTAGGGAAGCAGACTTATCAAGCGAGGTGATGCAGAGGTAAAAGTTAGTGTGACAAAGACTGTCTCTCATCCTGAGGTACAATCAGCAGTGCCTCTCCCGAGATAGAGAGGGAGAGATAGAGAGAGAGATCTTCTTCTTCTCTCTTCACACTCATCTCTGCTCTAAAGGGGGGGACCTTGGAGGGGAACGGAGCACAGCAAGCTATGAACACATCATTGGAGTGAAGAGAGAGAGAGAGAGAAAGAGACAGACAGACAGACAGACAGACAGACAGACAGACAGAGAGAGACAGAGACAGAGAGAGGGAGAGGCTGAGCGAGAGAGAGAGGCTGAGGCAGCACTACAAGACAGCGGCATCCGCACTTGACGGCATCCTGATAAACCACGGGAACCCACCAGGGGGGCTTCCTGTGTTCCACATCAGACGCCAGCATCCCCGGGATGATGCCGGGAAGCACGAGCAAGGAAAACAATGAAAGGCGTCCGTACCGCGAAAGACATCACAAGGTTATGCTAAAGAGACCCGCGGAACTATTTGAAGATGCTTACTGTAGTGTTCTTTGAAAGAGATGACATTTTAAAACGTTGATTTGCTGGCAAAGTTACCTCCTGTGAGGGAAGACCGACCAACCTGTCACTAATTTAGATGAATAATGAAGAGTAACAAGAGAAACACCTCTCCCAAAACACTAACGCGATGAAGGACGCGCAAACACACCCCCGTCCTCATCAACGGGGCGCATGGGGAGATGGCCGGGAGCTTCCGGTTCCTGGGTGTCCTCCTCAGTAACGACCTCGAGTGGAGTACAAACCCCACTGCAACAGTGAAGGAAGACAAGGCCTTTTCTTCCCGAGGAGACAGAACTTGAATGTGGGCGCACCTCTTCTCAACAGCTTTTACAGCAGGTGCACCGTTGAAAACCTCTTGACGGAGAGCATCACAGCCTGCTATGGGAACCGCCCTGCTGAGGACCAGACGATTCTTCAGAGGGTCCTACCACCACTTGCAATGAGGAACGTCAATATAGTGTGTATACTGTGTATATACACCGGTACATTTGACGATACATCTGATCTAATAAAAAATGGAAAAAGTTACTAGTTACTATTGGAATATCGACGAGTTACTAAAATAAGTTTACTTTAAATGAGTGACTAGGTCGCCTGTTTGCAAAAAAAAAAAAAGTGAATTGTTCATAGTACGCCTGCCTTCCCTCAACCTCAAATCTGACATTTATTCCCAATCGTACTTTTCTTCCATCCCTCTCTCTTATCATGCAATTCGATTCACAGCAACACCAGCCCCTTATGTCCCAGACAGCTCCTCGCATGGAGGGAGGTCCCTCCACAGTCTAGGCTCTACCCTGAAACGACTGGATGGTTCAGTTCCTGGGCTCCATCTTTTTAAATGATTAATGAGAGACAGTTTGAGGATGCTGTGACCTTAAGGGTTTAATAAACAGCCGCTGGACCCCACGCAGAGCAGAACAGCGTTTATTCATGGTTAGCCCTTCCCTAGTTATCCTTGTGCTAATTTGTTCCCTCCGAAATAAGAGCCTTGTGGCTGAGAAAGCAGCGAGGTCTTGGCTCTCAACATGTTTATGCAAAATAATAAAAAGGCATTTGAAGCGCTATTGTTTCCACAGTTTCCCAACATCCTCCTAATTATGCAGGAATTATAATATCATAGCCACTTCAACTTTCATATTTAAATATTAATATTGCAACTTTTTAAAAACAGGATTTACAAAGTGCAGTAGATAATATAATGAGCTTATAATACATAAAAATGGAGGCATAGTGCAAGTGGTTCCTAAGGTACTAAAGGCAAAGTTTGGTTACTATTCCCATTTATCCTAATTATTAAAATGACATAATTAAAAAAAGTCCCATTAAGTATCAACAATACTCTGGTATATCACATCAAAGTGTGAAGATGCGTTGGAGGCGTAACATTTTTTAGTTTATGATGGAAAAAAACACTTTGGTTTAGGTTCTGTGGGTTTTTGTCAAAGTCACCCAGATATCCATGACTTTGATTTGTTTCAACAGCCTCTTATCCGTAGTCACACTAAGTCGGTCAGCAGAAATGCCGCTTAATTCCTTCCTCCAGCTCGCATGCACTGGTAGACACTCACCAGGCTTTAAGTGAGGCATTACGAGTGCTTCATGACTAATGAGCTCAAGTTTTTCGCCTACTACACACCCAGTTAACTTTATCAAGGCTAATAGGGTATCAGAGGCAATGGGAATATCAATATGATATTTTATCTGCTGCATTTGATTTAACATGCTTTATTAATCCACCCCAGGAGAGAATAGTTCTTTCGTTACATATTGGACATCAGGGACACAAACGGGGCCTCTGAAAAACACAGGTCCTTGACAAAACCATTAGTGTACAGGCAGTGAATCAAGCTCCCCAACCAGTTGGGATCGGGTGTCAGAACCGCACTAGTTCACAAGCTCTTGATTCAAATGTTTTGTTTATATGATCTAAATTTAATCAGCGGGCCAGAAAATGGTTCTTATAAGTGTCATATAAACAACTAAATATATTCCCTGCGAAAACATTTGCTTCCAAGAGGCATTTTGTGGGACTGGATATGGCTGTACGGTATGCAATCATGCAATACTTGTATTGTTTGCTGTGTGAATACTGTGGATATGCACACAGGCTTACTCATAATGCTACAGGCAGTGCCTTCTGAGGACCAGATGGCGTGCGATTAGCCCTGCCGAACATTGGCTGTGCCGTCAATGAGTAAATAGCGAATATCAATTGAACGAGGCACTTTTTATGAGACAAAGTGGAGGAAGTAGCTGCCTCAAATGTAGGCACAATATTAGTTCCCTCCGAGACCAAATGAAATATATCTGATGGTGTTATGCGCCGGAGTTTACGGCATGTCCCAGATGCCGCTAATTGGCATTGCGATGACAGTGACTTGTTTCTCTCAGTGGAAAGCCTAAACCACCATTTGATAATTACATGAATTATCCAACATTTCAAACAACTTAGACAAAACCGAAACTGAAATCTTTGTAGTGTAGCGCCAAAAATCTGCCTACAGCCAAACCATGTGCCCACTACAACAAAGTCATCAGCACACTACAAAATAATGTGCACACCACTACAAGTTGAGTGGCATACAAGAACCTAGGGGATGTCAGTGGAATGTTATTTTTGCCTTGATTCTCACCCAGGGATTAGCCCCAAGACAGTGGTTAAATAATTCATACGATCTGTGAATGATTGTATTTTTTTTCCATTCTTCCATGAGTGTCATGCCAGGGATACATCAGTTTCTTGTAAGATACAAATATTGTAAATTGTGAAATAGCCTCTTGCCAGTTGTATTTTAACTATGTCTAGACCTGCTGTTCACAGACATGTTTCGACTGCCAAGGAAGACTTAACGTTCCATTTCAATCTGCTGCCAGTCTGCGATTTTAAATGAGTGAAGATCACACAGTTCTGCATCAAAAAGGAAATCAGTCGAGAGTGTGTGCCTTTGGTAATGCACCAAAACTAGGGATCCGGTAAAGTCTGTTAAACAGGCTTGATCTACCAGTTAAAGTTACATTTTCAGTGGTTAAGAATCCAAATAAAAGGGCTCTATCTTTTTGTAACAGGTCCCACTGCTGATACTGTAGATTTTATTAAGATGACAAGAGAAGTACATGTAAAACATGTAATAATCATACCATACATCCAAGAACCACATCATTGCTTCAGAACAAAACATGATTGGTTTTGGAGAAGGGGGAGTAAGGCTGCATTTTGAATCATCAAACAAGCGGGCTTGGATACCATGGGCACTTTGATGATGTATTTTGAGATGAGTATTTTGACTCATCAAACAAACAAACGAGGGAAACACTTACCCACTTGTGCTGTGCGCATGAGTGTGCAACTGCAGCATCAAAGCAATGAATCAAGTGTGTGGAACAGGGCACTGGTGTGGCATCATGCTGTACTGGTGTCTTTTCACTTCTTAAGTGAACAACATGGCGGGATTTAACAACACCACCGGAACCGCCGTCTCCATCAACACAAAGACTTTCCCATTCAGACACATGTTGAAACAATGGCCCCTACACCCACCCTCCCTATCTGCTCCTATGGCACTTATCCACAGGCGATTCAGCTTCGGCGTTTGGGCTGGGCTGATTGGTCATTAATCCCAGTCGTTTATAAACGAGCTTCTAAATATACACAGCGCTTAATTAAAGTTGGGCATCCATTATTGAAGCCAATCTCAGTTTTATGGGATGAGAAGGTAATTAGTCCCTCTTCACCTTAACACTCATCTCTGTTGCCAGGCGTATAAATACCAAACCCTGCTGGCTCGTTTGAATGGGATCCTAATGCTTTACAAGGGGTTGGAAGAAAAGAAGTCTGGGTTCATCTGTCGTCGCGGATGGATTAAGGTAATCAAACAGTCGGCGTGTACACAAACGCTGGTGGAAGCGAGCCTTTCAAGGTCATGTCCAAGTACGAGTATACATATGGCCACTCCTCGTGATATTTGTACTGTCTGACAGAAATCACCTTGGGTAATGACAAGTGATCGCTCCTCGTTTTGTCGTCATTAGGAAAAGAGGTATTGATTTTTGCACTTGTCAAAAGTCTGAAATTATGACCTGCGTATGCTCTGTGTGTGAGTGAACGCACCCCCGCTCGAAAAGAGAAATTATGGTTTTATGCGAGTGGCCATAGGTCAAACATTGACAGCTGTGGTGTACTGAACTTCCTTGAATGCTCCTGACAATGGACAGTTGGTGGTGGAAAAAAAATGCTGAATGCACTAAACCTTTTTGTTATTTCACACAATGTGTTCCTTATGATATAGTCGATTGCCGATTAGACGCTGTGCGAAATCTATTAATTCACAGCGACTTGGCAGGGGTGTCATAACTGAAGATGTAGCGAGCCCAAGGGTTCTGTGATAACCATTTCGGAACAGAGCTTTTAATTGATTTAATCATTTGCTCAGGTGAACTGGTGCAGTCCTCAGTTCTTTCAAGGTCACTTGCGTTGGCTGGCTCACTGCGGTCGAAGGGAAACCACAAAGAAAAAAGAGTGGAAGGATCGGTGTCAACACTGCTTAATTAGTTTTCTTTATGTATTTACAGTTACCATGTCAACACACAATCCTATTACAACTTAATCATTTTTGTGCTATTACTTTTAGGAGGAAATCAGGGCACATTGACCATTTGTACCTTTGACCGCATTATTATTATTCATAAGAATAGAACGTCATTACAATTACGGTTAAGTCATTACTATCGTACCATTTCTATTGAGTCAATAATTCTTTGTAATTTGTATCTATAGTCGCAAAAAAAAAAGGTTAATTACATTAACCTTTAGTAATGATGGCAAATATATGTACAGAGAATAGGCAGCAAGCCTTATTTGCAAGCCTGATTTGCTGTGTTAATCATAGGTTGTTTGCAGTCACATGACACCCATGACTTGCAGGCTCCAGCTTCGGAGCAATAAGTGAAACGGAGAACGTCAAGCAGAAATACTGTTTATGTAAAACAGTTTGGAATCAAATATTTGTTAAGGTTCCAGAAATGTTCGCTGCTCGTAAAGCGACGTGAACGATCCAGTTACAGAACGAACCTTGTGATTATTTTGCAAGAAGTTACTTGTTGCCGTGTCTTTGGTCGCGGTATTTGGGTGACAGATTTATCAACTACACAACCCAACTTATATTGGAATGTGTGAAGTGTGATATTGGTGGCAATATTCTTGGTCAGTCCACCATCTATCGTGCAATGTGTGTGAAAGCTGTTAACGTGATGTCTTTTATTCTCCCTCATATACTGTTTTCCACCCGCACATGTGCTTCTAAATGTGAATTCAAGTTTGCACGAGGGAAATTTAACTTGCATATGCTGAATTGTAGAGCCCTACAACCAAAAGCATCTGCATTGAGGCAGTTATCATAAAAAGTAGTACAGTGTATATCTAGTGTATATCCAGTGAAGACTTCCTGTCCTCCATGTAATGATCTTTCCACGGGTCTGGCATCCTCTGCAAACTACCTATTGTCCAACATCCTTGGAACATCTCTTCTGAAGTCGCAATCATAGTCATCGTCAAAGTGTTAAATCTTCATCACCATATAAAAAATGAAGTAGAATTTGTAGAACGTAGCTCATATGCTAGTATATATTGGTGGTTGTGGTTTTGCTGTTCGCTTGCAAATATGCTAATATTATCAAGAATGTTATTGGAACAGAAAAGGTGGTGGCGGAGAGAAAGTCAATAATATTCTACTACAACAATAATACAATATACATTGACATTTTCAATATTTAAGAGAAACAGCATGTTTGGAAAAGTGAAACTCACCAAATCAAAATACCAAGGAAAGGGACCAAAATAGCTGGTATGTAAAATAATAATTAAAAGGGAGAAAGATTGTGTATACATTTTTGTTATTTGTTCAGGGTTTCTTTATGTTATCTTTAGCATATTAAATAGGTGCAGTTCAAAACGCAAACATTACCAAAGGAAGTTATTTTAAGGTATTCCTACATGAGCCAAGCCACAAGGTAATGTGATCGAGTTCCCAGTCAACATGAGGTCTTTGTCTGAACACATCACAGATATGTTAATTCCCTTTCGATTGTCTAGGTTATGAATATGACTAATCAAGCCATATAGTCAATCTAATGAATTCATCATATTAGAATTCAAGAAAAAAGGGAGGAAAAAAAACAGCACAAATGTTCAATCTGCCTCTGGGGTTAATCAAATCAACATATACTTATGCAGGCCAACTTAAAGATGAAAGCAAAGACGTTTCAAACTTTCTCCAAGCGAGGGACAGCCGCTTAGGTGTGAAAAGTTCAGAGCCCGGCCTTCAGAAATGGAAAAGATTGACTTCTATGGCAGGGGATTCATTAAAATGATAATTCTTATTTATGAAGCCCTTTAAAAAAAAAAGTAATATTCTCCATGTACCCGACTCCTATTAATTAACTTTTGTTCTCTAATTTTTCTTTTCTATCTGCTCCTGCACTCGTATTTCCCTCTCTTCCCAGTGAACTAGGCACACTAATAGGTTATGAATAATTCTGTTTCAGCTTAGACGACAATTAGCCACAACGCTTGCGGCTTCTGCACGCGTGCGGTGATGGCTTTAGAGCCGGCTGAGTTTGGGCTACTCTGACTACCGGGCTGGCCCTGTGATAACATCCAAGGCAACACCAAAACAAGAAAGAATAAAGGACAAGGGTTGAACCCTAAACGGGAGAATACATTTCCCATTGATAACTCTGCATTGACATCAGAAGTACCCTTGCTGTAATGAGTGGCTCTAAATAATCAAGTAATTATGTCATACAATAGCAGGGGAACGAAAGGTGAAAGCACCCTTCCATTAAAACCTGCTAATTTCACGATGAATGTCCACGTTTGGTGCAAAAAAAAAAAAAAAAGTTTACAGCAATTGGTGGTTTTTAGGTGCATGGAGAGATTGCTAATGGATTAATAATGTAATTGGTCTCTAGTTTCACTCTTACATTCTGGCTAGTGATAATTAGCCATTGAAGCACACAGAATAGTCTGGGCTGCCGGTGCTAAAATGTCAGAAAGCTAAGGAGCTGTCAGCAAGCAGGCCTAACACCAATAATTACAGTATAGAAGGAACAATTCAAGGCACTAAACAGTCTCTGGTTAGCAAGTCAAATATTATCGTAGCTCAGCAAATAATAAACAAGAGTTGTTATAATGTAGTCAAGTCTACTTACACTGCCCTTTATCACAATTACAGTCTTTAATGTGCCAACATTGTCAAGCAATTACAATTTAGCTAGGCAGGGAAATACATAGACCTACTTACAACAAGAGGGTAGAGATTGAATGAGGGGCGTGAAAGAACCATCTAGCCAGAAAATATCTATTCAATAAACTGTTATCTAATATAATATGTATTGTGGTAAAGTGGAACTATGAATACAGCAATACAGCAGTAAGATCGCAGTAAAGTCAGCCCGGCATAGAACAAACGTAGAATTACACGTAGAGTTCAACATCCCTTAAAGTGTTGGTGAACGCCCTGTTTCAGGTCGAATTTCTAAATATACACTATAGGGGGGGGGGTATCCCCATGGTAACGACCCATGGCAACTTTGTGATACTTTTTTAGTACCGTCGTTGAGTATGAGCGTTCAAATGAGCAGTGTTGTTAATGAAATGTGCCACACATCGTGGCGTTATACTATAAGTGTCCGAGAAGCTTAACACACTCTCGGACGCAAACATCAAAATAAACCACTGCCTAGACAGTGCTCCATACATCCACACACACACACACACACCTTGGTGTTACACTGCAAGTGTCCGGGTTGCATAACCCCCTCTGAGATGCAGCCATCAACATCAACCGCTGCACAGATGGAGCTTCACACATCCACACACACCTCGCAGGCAGTGTCCCTTCGTCGTGACGTCCAAGAGAATAGGCTAAAAGGCACTTTGACGTCACGACAAGAGCGGCGCCGGCGTTTGGAGCAGAATGGAACGTAGGATTTGACTCCGGTTTTCTCTAAATAACGGTCTTATATTAGTAACAGTGAAAAATCCGGGTTTTGGTCCACTACCACTTTAAAGGCCAGTGCTGTGAAGACCATCTCTCGTGTTGTTAAATGAAAAGCGGTAAGGTAGGGGATGAGTGACAATGGGTTAATGGAAACTACTACGTTGAGACAGATAGACAAAGACGGACAGAAATAGAAGGAGAACGACGACCCCTCACTGTTCACATTCACTGAATTGACACCAATCTATAGTTTGTCTTTCAGGTCGAGTATACTGCTGGCTTCTGTGCACTTCTGGTGTTTGTGTAAAATCCAATTGTCGTTACTAAATGTGTCTCCACAAGCGCTCGTATGTGAGGGGCAATGCTCTGACAGATGCACCTTGTCAAACTCACAGCGAGCTCATGCAAACCATCTTAGTCAGGGGAAAGCTACGACCAAGGTCTAGCGAACACAAAGTGGTGTACAATACCAACCAAAAAGCCAGCGAGTAGAAGTGTATTGCGTTCCAGTGTAGGTTCGACTGACGTGAGGAGAGAGGAGAGAGAACAGAGCAAAACATCCACAAACATTTAAGGATAGAGGAACTGCTTGGTGAACAGGACAACTGAGAAGATGGAAAACTCATAACTGAAACTCCCTATTGTGGGCACCATAGGCGGATTTAGCGCTGTACACTCTGGTATTGTTTTTATCTGCGCACAGTGGGCTAATTATATGTGCAATATGGGCTAGCTAGCACAGTGCTGTATATTGTAGTATGGGGTTTATGTAAAAGCCATGGGTTAGCAAAGCAATAGGCTAGCATTGTGCAACTACCGTACTATGAGAGCGATGTTATGTTTATTGGCTAGTGTAGCGCTGTGTAGTTTGGGGATTCCGTGAGCACGGTGGGTTAGTGTAGCAATACATAAGGTGGGTGAGCATGGCAATGTATACCGTTTACACCACGTTATGTTTGCACCATGGCGGCTAGCATAGCACTATCACCATAGAATGGGAATGATGGTAATGAAGGTACTCACACATAACAGTAAGAAAAACATTCCCGGATGCCAGCACCACCTTCTCCCTGGTGGCTCGGTCATAGATGCCGACGTGGCATTCATACGGCCCATTATCTGAGATCCGCACCTCTGGGAGCCTGTGGAAACACAAAACAAGATGGCCGTTAACCCAAACTGTATAACCAACAGTTCAGAGGAATCCACAATTGCATGCACTTACAGTACGTGAAGACAATTAGGACGGTATGCTTGTATAAATGGTAAGTACGGCAGGCAGTAGGCAGTAAGAGATAAAAAATACATTAGCAAAGTGATCAGGTATTACTTTCTTTCTGCAAAACATGTCCTTAACAAGAGACTGCATGGCATACAATTTGCATTTGTTTAAGTTCCTGTTTCCTGCAAAAAGCGGTGCTGAGGGTTCAGCAGCTTGGGCTGCAGCCTGACAGCATGTTAGGTTGTGACTGACATCTCCTGGCAGCTCGAGCTGAGCCCAGCTTACGCTCTTCATTTACAAGGCGAGACGTGCACTGTGAGAAGCCTACACAAGCGTGCACTGTGAATGTCTGTTGGGTGCGGTGTGCACGTTGATCATTGTGCCCTGAAATGGTGCTCCAGTCTGAGACGGAGTAGGAGAAAGCAGCGGAGAAAGGCACGCAGGTAAAATGTCTGCTGGATAAGGTAGGAGTTAAAGGCATCGCTTTGATCAAATATGAGATGCAGTAGGATATGCTATGCTATGGTGTCCCTGCAGAAGGGTTATGGGTTTGTTTCCCAATGTCTTCAGTCTATCTGTACGAGTACATCAGCAAGATGTCTACCCTACCTAACACTACCATACCTCCTTCGTGTGGTAGTGTAATATTCACATGCTAATCCCTGATCCCCCCCGAATTGAGCCACATGGCATGCAGCATTTAGTAAAATAGCATTGCAGATCTGAGCATTGCTTGGTATCGTGGGAGGTATAAAGAAGGAGTCCTTGATGATTCACATCTTTGCATTGTAGACATAACCAGAGACATGCTAACATGCCTTTTATGTTTCATTTGGTTTCATCACACACTTCACCGAGCACACACGCCTGTCTCGTGCTCATTGGTCGCAGGGTGGGACCATGTGACGTAGGTGCTATCCAGGCCGAACACGCGCGACTGATGCTTTGGGAGAATATTGGTGAGGCGGAGAGCTGTTTGTGTTAAAACACACCTCTGGATCTGTTTGTTTGCTTCCTGCGTGTGTAATGGATTGATTTCCTAAATGGGATCTGACTTCCTGTGTGACCAACCCAACACCTCACAGGAAGTGCCCTCTTTTCTTTTGGGATTGTGGATGGATGATTTTTGATGGTATTGTACTTACTATGTACAATGTAAATACAATTCCTGTTAAACAACAAAAACATGTCCTCAAAACGTCTCAAATAAAATATATACACTACAGTACATATGGTTACATCATTTGCAAACAAAACCCAAAACAATGACATACCGGTGCTGTCCACTTTGTTGAAGTTGAAGCTTACGCTTTGACAATAGTCACAAATCATACGCACCATCCTCATCCAAATGATTAGGACGGGGTAAAACATTTCAATGAAAAAACGGCCCCTTTGGCCCAAACACAACAGATGGTGACCACAGCTACAGCCCTATAGTAGAACATCATCTCTGATACCTTTGGATTCACCCCCCGTGATATAAAAAAGGGCCAGCCACAGACATTACAGCACAACTCGGTGTCACCCTCACAACAAGCTGCTCTTCAATAGACCTTCTACAGCCAGGGGACAACTGTGGCAGCAGCCAGCACACAGTACAACTATATTTATATATATACATACACATGCTATTATTTTGATAGATAGAGATGAAGAGGAGAGAGCCACGGAGACCTATCTGTATTCCGTGGCCAGCTAATGTGTCAACAGCGATAATCAAAGTGAAACACCGGTGGCAGCATTTAGCCCCCGTGATTCATTCCTCCAGAGCGGGAACGATTGTCCTCTCCGCCCGGGTGTCTTTCAGTCGGGGACCTCTGTTGGCGGCGGTGGGGAGTGGCCGGCCCAGGCTTTTAATGAGTACGGCGGTAGTGTGTGTCCGGGAGAGACACTGTGTGTGTGTGTGTGGGTGTGTTTGTGTCTGTTGCCTGATACAGCAAAATACATTATTTGGAGAGGATTCAACTCTGCAATGCCAAGCCAACACTTTCTCCACTCCACTCCACTCAGTGTGTGTGTGTGTGTGTGTGTGTGTGTGTGTGTGTGTGTGTGTGTGTGTGTGTGTGTGTGTGTGTGTGTGTG
>JAOPJO010000025.1:946111-958764 GCA_027123675.1 Molva macrophthalma | reverse complement strand
GCCCCCCCCCCCCCCCCCCCCCCCCCCCCCCCCCCCCCCCCCCCCCCCCCCCCCCCCCCCCCCCCCCCGCTGTTATATCTCCTCAGAACGTGGGACTTGTAGACATCTATACTGTAACTATAGAAAGAGCTACGGAAATGAATTTGACCTGACCTGACCTGGTGTTTCTCTAACACAGGAGTGTAGGGCAAGGCAGAACGGAATGAGTCTTTGGGTTCCCAGCACAAACCCTTTCTACTTCCCTGAAGGATGCTGGCATCTTTCCTCCTCCTGCTCACAGTAAATCCAAAAATGGTACCGCTTTCTATGATATGAATAAATTAATGGATTACTGTATGACTGACTGCATACACTGCAACCCATGATCAAGGTTATGTTCCACTGATTGTCTTCCTTGTCTACATTTCCTTCAACATCTGTTGAATATTTCAAATTGCCAGAAACTGAGGTTTTCGGGTCTATTTTCTCTGTTTCCATCTGGATTCCCTGCAGCATCAAAAGCCAAGTCAGTGCACTGGCCTTAATGGTGAGGCAGGATACTGAACGAGATCAGATAGTGGGGAATGATGTCTCATCTGTGTGTGTCTCTTCCTTGCATCATGCTTCACTCTGACACGGACATGGAATGAGAGATGTCACAGGAGCCACAGATTAAAAACTGTCTCCTTGCTTGGCTGGATACACCCTCCAACGACCAGCCCTCCACTGGACTAACGATGAACCCAGCTAACATTCGTTACTCAGTAACAGCACACACACCATGTCGAAAGATGGCCCTCTCTTCTGTCACATACACAAACACACACTCCCAACTGAATACAGTGTTGCACACATTTAAGTGAAGCGGACGTATTTTTGTTTCAAAAAATATAAACAATGGATAAGGAGTCTGGGGATTACACACACACACACACACACACAAACAACACACACACCCCTACACACAAACACACACACACCAAAAACAGGGATTCATGTTTACTTGCGTCGGGGCCTTGGGGCATGTAAACCCAGACGAGCCTTCCCTGGCTACTTTGTCAAAAGGAGAATAAAAGCGTTTTTTTTTCCCGCACCACGCAAGGTCTCGTTATCGTCTGGGGAACAGACGAAGGAAGAGGGGCAAGAGGAGATGAAAATGAGCTGAGCGGGGCTTTAAAAAGGGAGTGTTGGTCATCTGGCGGGTGAGGCCCCCCCGGGGGAGGGGGCATTTCAAGGTCCTGTGATCACCCGGTGCTGGATAATCAAGCGCGAGACATATGGACACATGAGGAAGACGAGGCAACGGCGCCGCGGCCAAGACGGAGCATCGGTCTGCGAGGTGCGGCCGCTTGTATCTTCCCCATCGCTCGCTATCCTTTTCTTTCTTTTTTTTTTTCCTTTCTTTTTTTTTTTACAACTCCACTCTCATTAGTGTGTCATGTTGTGTGGCGACTGTCACTTCCTGCCAGCCGCAAGCGAAGAGCTGTCAGATGAAATGGTGAAAATAGCTTGTTGTTTCCCCAGTGATGCAGGCCATAGCAAAATATACCCAACAATTCAGCGTTGTGTAGACCGGGTGGTAGATTTTCTCCTGCGGTCCACCACCAGTGTGTTTATGTGCAGTGTGTTTATGTGTGTGTGTGTGTGTGTGTGTGTGTGCGCAGCAGGTGTGGGCGGGGTTGTGTGTGTGTGTCCGTGCGTGTGTGCGTGCGTGCAAGTGCATACGTGCCTGTTGTATAGTGTGTGTGCATCTTTGCACGTATGTGTGTGTTTTAGCTGTGTCTGATAGATAGTATTCCGTCTTATAATTAAAACACATTACATTATGATGACAGCGAACAGGAAGTGGTGAATCAACAACACGCATGATGTCACATGATCTTCCAAAAAAACGCCACTGTGGGTGTCCACGAGAGGGCACAGACCAGACATACGTACTTGGGTTCCATAAGCCTGAAAAGAAAGGGACCACTGTCGAAGGGACTTGCATTTCCGGCTTTCGACCATGCATGTGTCCCTTGACCCACTTCCACTTTCACTTACTGCAGTTGCTAATCACACTGCTTCAAGCAGAGGGAACGATCCGCAGAAAGCAATAGAAAGCAATCCCGTCACCGCCGTCTTCGCCCTCGCTCTATCGCAATACTTTGTACGGAAGCACACAATCAACTGCCAATCAAATGCGTGCGAGACCCATGGGGAGATGTGGTTAGCCCTGATGACTTGCGCTGATAGGACCAATCAGATGTCTCGCGCACTCTCTCTCTCGTTTGGAGCGTCGCCCCAGCAGAGGACGACTGGCGGCGGGAGAGCGCTCTATCAACGCATCGCTTTACAATTTGGTTTATCTCTCTCCGTCACTGTTCTCCACTCAATGTACCAGGAAATTGACTACAGCTGTACATTCAGTGCATGTTTCGGATACTGCCGAGAGACACAGAGAGAGAGAGACCGATAGAGAGAGAGTGAGAGAGACGGAGACAGAGACAGACACACAGAGGGCGAGAGCGAGGGCGAGAGCGAGAGAGAGAGATACAGAGAAAGAGAGACCGAGAGATAGAGCGAGAGAGAGAGAGAGAGAGAGAGACAGAGAGAGCGAGAGAGAGAGAGAGACAGAGAGAGAAAGGATGAAGAAACTGTTTCCCCTCAAAGATATCCTCCAGGCCTTAAGAGGAAGCAGAAAGAAGACGCCCCGTTCCAGATTTATCTAACGCTCTGAATTACGGCTGATGTTTATGCATCACTCGATTTTTATGAGACGGTTTGAATGGCGTAAGGAAAACAACAACAAGACATTTTTAATGTGGAATCCAAGCTGGCCACACGCAGCCCTGCATGTAAATCAAGGTGTGGGAAAATAATGACTCCCCCCACCCCCCGCCCCTCATAATTACTGCTGCGGAGAGATAATTTACCTCTCTAGTACTGCACTTCAGAACGTCAGAATAAGGTTTATGCTCCAAGAATATTTAGCATTGAAAAGCCATATGGCAAACGATAATGTTGGAATACTCAATTGATGTGGTTTTACAAGATTTAAAAAACAATTTACTTGAATACCCCCACAAGCACAACGAAAACGTACAACTAATTGTATTTGGCACATCATGTTTGTGATTTTAAACAGCATCATATTTCGAAAGTCATTGCATTGAAACCGAATTCATTGAATATTTGTTCATTTGCAGTTTTTGCTACCGGCTACGTTGTCAAGACATAATGATTATACACAGACTGATGAGCTACCACTTCCTGACTGGTGAGATCAGGCGACAACACAGGTAATTTGGTGGCAGGTTATGGGTGTCACCACCACCCTCACCAACGGCGGTAGGAGATATGTGAGCAATTTAGCGCCTGAGTGCATGTCACATGTTGCCATGGTAACATCAGGGATGCGTCAAGGCAGATTATAGATTACAACAACAGATAAGATGTACCTTTTAATTGGGGATACTGGGAAAGTGTGTCTTGCAGCAGGTGTTTAAATGGGCTACACCTTTTAACCCTTTCTGAATAATTGAGAGTGGCGACCGGGGATTATCTCAGTCAGGTAGGTCGGTAAAATCCAGTTGGAAAGAAATTGAATGATAAACAGGATTTAGTTATTGGTATGTCTGCTTTTGGTAAATCAATTGAAAAATCAACAACTAGAGAAGCACATTTAATAAACAACAACACAATTAACAAAAATGTTTTGGTAGATGGTACATTTTTTGTAAATCAATGAAAAAATAATAAATTGCATGAATATATGAATGGTACTTGGTAGACCTTGTTTTTAGTTTTAATATTGGAGGGGGAGGGGGGGTGGGGTTAGGTTACCCAAGATGTAACAGATTGTGTTTATTCACAATCAGTCAACGCTGTAGCGGTTCCCATTTTGTCTTGGCAGGGCCAACTGTGTTGCGACTTGGTCACCGAGGGCTCCCGTCAATAAGCCTCTTTTGTTAACAAATGAGGGCTTCGCTAAAGCTAAATGCTAATAATCTAAACATACTTGGCAGACAGCACTTATTTTTTGCAGAAAAAGAAAAAAAAAAACAGCAAATGGAGGATTACATTTTTTATGATGCCACTTGGCTCTACATGTCCCAGTCATTAGCGTGGTGAGGAAAAGGGTTTACCCAGACCGTACATAATCCTGGCTGAGATGTAGGTCTTCAACTGCAACCCGACGTTCTCCACAACTATGATGGAGGCTGCAGATGAGAGAGAGTTCTCGGAATGACCTTTTCCTCTAGCGCAGCAAAGTACAGAAAGAACATTTGGATGCCATTCCAGATTGAACAGGGTTGTGCCAGTAAAATAACAAGTAGAGATAATCAAAATACATATTTTTATCTTCTTGGAATCCACTGAAAGAAACACTTGCAGTGAAGGCCATTTTCTTTCCAATTGCCATGTTTGAGTATTTTTGCCGTTACACAAAAAAGTGCTTGAGATTAGCCACACGAAGACCACTGATGTGCGGAGGAAGTGGTTGAATACTTTTAAGAAGGGCCTGCGGCCGGTTAGCTATTTTCTGCACATCGCGGATACTCCTGACGGTTGGATTAAGATTATAGGAAGCAAGTGGCAATATTGTAATATTGTCTGCGCCTCAAAAGCCGAGGCGAGGCAAAGCCCTCAAAGGATATACTGGCATTTAACGCTGCTGCGCTTCACTTGATTGGCGCCGTGAATTAGCAAGCGGTAAAAGAAAAAAAAAAAAAACACGAATGCCGAGCACTCTTTAATGCCACGAGACTTGGGAGATGTGTTTTATTCAGTGTTCAATGTGCCATGAAATGCATGCTAACCTCTATTTCAGAAACTGTTAATAACTGTTTATTAAGCTTTGAGGATGATTTATTGAAAAAAGGCATTAATTGAAAAAAATAAAACCACATGGTCTGGGTAAAATACAAATATGTGAAGTTATACATTTGATAAATGTATGGTTTTACGCAGCATGAATGACCTGAATCCAGGTATGAAAGCTTTGGTAAACAACTCCTGCTTCATATTTTTTCAGAAATTCACACCATGCCATTAGCCAGAAGGAAAGTAATAATCAAATGTGTGCAATAAAAAGGTGTTGCGATTAAAAGTTCCAGACAAAAAATTAAAACAAACCGACCTTGATCATAAATTTTCAGATTGCGTCATGACCAACCAAGGCGAGAAAGACTAAAAAAAACAATAAAAGTACAGCTTATGAGTGCGATGAGGAATGGCAAAATGGCTGCGGCCCTATAAAGATTGTTTAAAGACAAGGTGTAACTGCATTCCGATTGTAAAAGGCATCCTTAATATGCCATGTTTCCCGGTAAAACGGGCGATTAGTGCAAGAGAAGAAGGCAGAAGGGAATGTGGTTTTCTCCCATGGGATTTGAATGGATTGTGCAATCGCCGCAAAACTCTTACGGTACCTCCCCCAACGCACGCCTCTAGCAGCGCGAGCCTCTAGCAGCGCGAGCCTCTAGCAGCGCGAGCCTCTAGCAGCGCGAGCCTCTAGCAGCGCGAGCCTCTAGTAGCTGCTTGTTTGCGGTCGATGGAAGGGCTCAAAACCAGGTAAAGAAATTCAACACAGTGCTCACTGACATTCGATGGGCCATTAACATGACGCAAACGGGCGTCAGGCCCGTTTGCAGAGAAGCTAACTGAAGTTCACCCTCATCCCGCCTCTTTTGCAGCACCAACGCACGCTGTCCCATGGTCCTTCGTGCCACACACTAACATGGCCGTATAAAAAGTAAACGGGCCCAGTTGCCTCGCTGCGTTTGCGGCGCGCAGTGGAGCCGTACGGTGGGTCTGCCACTTCGGTCTGCTGAAGGATTTCTACGAGGGGGAGCATAAAAACCGGGTTACGGGGCTGTTTGGACCTTTATGGACAGGACAGTGTGGACAAACAATGACGTTCGGTTTTTGAGAGAGGTAGGGCATGACGTGGCGTAGGACTGCACTGACGGAAGCGAACCTGGGTCGCTATGATGAGTTTAACCCTGCCGGCGTGGGCTGCGGCGGCTTACCCTGCGGGAAATTAGCGGACAAAAGGTAAAACAAGGTCCGTTCCCACATCATGACATCTTCTAACATGTTCCAGGAAAAACCTTCAAACAGAGGAGGACGCTGTTCCCCCGACGATTGATTGATGATATTTTGTTGCGACAGCTCTTTATAAACACAACCCCCCCCCCCCCATACACTGTTATGCTGCATTGTCAGAAAAGGGGGGGGGGGGGGGGGGCTGGCAACTCATTATGCTTACAAACTACTTCCATCGCCCCAAAAAACTGAACAAGACATGTACCAGTGAGCGAGAGAGGGAGGATGTGGGAGAGAGAGAGATAGGGAGAGAGTGAGAGAGTGGGGGGAGAGAGAGGAGGGAAGGAGAGTGCAAGAGGAAGGGAGAGATATAAAAAGTGAGGGAGAGAGAGAGAGAGAGAGAGAGAGAAATGGGTGGGAGAGAGGGAGAGAAAGCGACAGACAAAAAGAGAGAGGGAGGGAAGGTATGGTTGAGCATGAGAAGGGCCGAGACAGTGAGCGAGAGAGATAGGGAGAGAGAGAGAGAGAATGTGAGGAAAGGTGAAAGGTAGAGGTAGAGATGGCGGGGGAGAGTGGGAGAGCGAGGGGTAGAGAGAGATAGAGCCAATGAGGAAAGGAGAAAGGTAGAGGGAGAGATGGAGGGGGAGGGAGTGGTGGAGGGAGGGCGAGGGGTAGAGAGAGATAGAGAGCCAGGGAGGGAAGGAGAGAGGTAGAGGGGGAGTCGTGGTGGGAGAGCGAGGGGGAGAGAGAGAGAGAGAGAGCCAGGGAGGGAAGGAGAGAGGTAGAGGGGGAGTCGTGGTGGGAGAGCGAGGGGGAGAGAGAGAGAGAGAGCCAGGGAGGGAAGGAGAGAGGTAGAGGGGGAGTCGTGGTGGGAGAGCGAGGGGGAGAGAGAGAGAGAGAGCCAGGGAGGGAAGGAGAGAAGGAGAGAGACTGGGAGCCTGGGGACCGAGTTGCCGATAGTTCAGTATGTCAGAACTCGACCACTAACATACCATTTGACTTGTGCGGCTGATCGATCCAACTCCCAGCAGACGTGTGCTGCATGGGGAGCACTGGAGGGGAACGGCTAGCCCAATTGAACGGATATGGTGAACCTAATTTGTTGATTCGTGTCAGGATAAATAGGGATTAAACACAGTGTTTGATCTGCAAATTGAACAAAAACATAAGTTGTGGAGGGGAGAAGAAAGTGGAGAAAAAAGTTTGGGTTGGGAAGTGCTAATCGAAACGTCGTGTTTTGGGATGGAAATGCAACCAAGATGGCCGCGTGCCCAAGTGCCACCATTTTAATAATGGATTCATTCATTTTTCATGGTTATTCAATTTATTGATTTGTTAATGTTTGTTTTAGTTATTAGAAATGCAGGAATGGTTAAGCAAAGGACAGTTCTCCTGCATACAAAAGCAAATGTAATTCCGGTATGGTGTGGTTTTACTTTTATTTCCCCCTCCTCTTTGTTTTATTTTCCCCAGTACCCTACTTTCTGGTGTGTGTGTGACCTTTACTGTTCTGTATATGCTATGTGCCATGTTAAGCATGAAAGATAACCATATATGTAGTGCAGGTTTTTTTTTTCTTTTGAGGAGAAACAGGATTGATAATCTAGAGGGAAATGTTAACCAAAGGACCATTCGGTTGATGTTTTAAATCTTACTTGAACACTTGGGAACAAGTAAACTTCTTATTACCCAGAAAATAAATCTATTAAAACCAAAAAGTACCAGCAGTCACAAGTATCTTTCAATGAACACGCACAACAGACACATTAAATGCTAAAACCATCCCGCTAATGACAATTAATCTCCCCATGATCAGTTCTAAGAGATATCCTTTGTATTTCACCCCAAGAAAAAAAAATATGGAAATGTCAAGCTATAAAACCACTGACACATTTCCAATGTTCGGTGTAATGCCGTAATTACTCTAAAGGGAGAGGTAAAAAAAAACAATGTGAATAGTGTGTCTTTTGTCCATTTCACACATGCTTTGTTGCCTGATGATGGGACTCGCTCCTTTTCACTTATCTCCAGAAGTGGAGGAGAAGTGGAGGAGGAGACAACCAGACTCCAGTCCTTCAGCTGTAAGGCTGGGGGCCACTACACAGATGAGACACTGGATTGGATTTTCCATGGAAAGGTAGGACACAATGATTTTTGTGACAGTCGTGGATACCGTAATGGTTCATTAGTACACACAATGTCATGCATGGCCTGAAGGGAGATGGAAAAAAACGAACATATGCGGGTCAGAGAACATCACGGATAGACCAGACAGGAAGCTGTATCAAGGGGACCCGGCTTGCTGGACTGAACTATCACGCACATACTTTGCGCACACACAGATTATATTTTATGCATGTTTATATGTATGTTTTGTATGTTATTTTAATATACAGAAATTCCAGCCACATCACCACCATGACAACAAAGGTTGCACTTCGGAAAAACAACGGGCAAAAAATGAGCAGACGGAGAGAAATTATGTGCATTTAGTGAAGAATGGATGTAGTCCTCAGTTATTTTCGCTGTTCTTTTGATACCTCCCACGGGTTGACATAAAGCATTTCACTGAGTGAAGATGAAGCCAGTCACACAAAGGTAACAAGTCCTAAAGTTGTTTGAATTAAAGTTAGCCAGGGTAAAACAAATATTGTTCTTCAGTTATCAGTTGGACTACTTTATAAAATGTTCACTTCAGGCAGAATTTTTAACAAGGTCACAGTTTCTGTGCACCTAGTACTCAAAGGGTTTAATAATAAACCATATTATTTGACCTGTGTATTTAAGTCTAAGACCTTTCATTACTGCATTCACCCTTGATATTCCTCTTCAAATATACACCATAGACAACAACAAGTATACATTCAGCTTTTCTTTCTTTTTGAAGATGAGGCAAAACAAGATGCTTCTTTATTAAAGGGGCAGTGAACTCAAAATATTTTTTGTTTTGTTTTAAACATGGTAATATGACTTATATACTCGTCAACATACTTATCTATGCCATTTTGTCACTGCTACTCAAATAAGACAAATAAGATTTAGAAAAAACAGGAGTCAAATCCTAAGATATTGCCAGTCTATGCCAAACAGTTTGTGGTGAATCTGAATTAAACAAAAATGTGATAAATAAAATGCTAAAACATCTGCACACACACACACACACACACAAAATGAGAGCTAGCAGTGTCAACCCAAGAAAAACATAAAACATTACGGACAAATTCTTAGTTGGCGGTCAACATCGCCAGGACCAGACGCATACACCACCACCACCAACAACAACACCAGGGCCAGTCTGACGGCTCGCTGCAGCCAGGGGAGAAAATGATGTCTGGGATGAATATCTCTCTGCCCCCACGGGGAGAGTGAGCTCCAGCCAGCTCCCTGTAGCCAAGCCTCTGAGTGCCTTGGACCTGGAGGTCGGCATCTCATTTTACACGGACAGGAATCTATTATAAAACCTATCTGTCCTCGCACGCACGCCGTCTACCAGGGGATGTGGACGGGGAAGGGGTCCCCTCTAATTGTTTTTTCTACACTGCTGAGCTGACCTGGTTACACTGGAGAAGAGTCTATACTCCAGGCCAGAGAGGGAGGGAGGGAGGGTGGGAGAGAGAGATGGAGTGGAGAGATGTAGGGTAGGAGGGAGGGAGAGAGAGAGAGATTGGGAGAGAGTTAGAGACAGAGAGGGAGAGATGGGGAGAGAGAAAGCTGGAGAGTGAGATTGGGAGAGAGATATAGACAGAGAGATAGAGAGAGATAGATGTGGAGAGAGAGAACAATATGGGGAGACAGAGAGAGAGAGAGAGAGAGAGAGAGAGAGAGAGAGAGAGAGAGAGAGAGAGAGAGAGAGAGAGAGAGAGAGAGAAATGGATAAGACTGGAGATAGAGAGAGACAGAGCTGGAGGAAGACAGAGAGAGGGAGACAGCGAGAGGGAGAGACTGGGGGGGAGATACCCTGGATGTAGCTTGTGGTCATTCTTTTAACACTTGTCTTCAGGTTTTAATCGTTTAATCCATTTAAGGTGTTATTGTTATCTTACCATTTTTCACCCTTTGGTGTTTCTTCATTGTGTTCAGTTTGCATATAGGAGTTTGCCATTTTCTATTTACGACTTAGTCATTCCGGAGCTGCTTTTATACAGTGCGACTTAGATTTGAATTCAGATAGACGGTAGGGTTTCAAGTACGCCTAGGCAGATAGGCTGCGGACATGGTGCATCGAACTCAAGTACATTTTGGCTGGGCGTTGAGCGGGTGCTCACTTGTCCACCATTACAACATACCGTTTCTCTGCATGTGATCAGAAAGCATACGAAAAAGGAAAGACTCAAAAGTTCTTTCCACTGCTATTCATCATCATGACCTCAACCATGAGAAAACATCCAACAGGTGAGCAAAGATACCAGACCCAGCACACGATGGTGTGGCATTACCCACCACACGACGGCATTGCTCTCAGGGCCAACCTCCTTATCTAACTGATGTGTTGGGTGTGCGGAAGCTGAATGTGGGCTTCTAGGAGCCGGCCACGAAAGTCCTCTGAAGGGTGGTCATGAAAGAACGTTCTTACGCATGGCGGGCGGATGTATTTTTTTTTAAAGATATAATAAAAAGGTAAAACCTGCATTGTTGGATGTTTTAGGTTGACATTCTGTTCTGCTCCATCAGGTTTCATTTATTTTTACGGGCAATGATAAATGGTATTTTTACAAGATGTTGCAAAGGCAGCTACATTTGGTTATTGAAAATCTTGAAAAAAATGTACCAATGAAAGCTATGAAATGCTAAAATGGAAAACAACAAATGGGGTCATTCAAACAATAAAAAATACAGGCATGAATTGAAGAAAACATGTATTTTGGTAAAAGCAAGAAAGGTTGTTCTTTGTTGCAAGGGGAGGTAAAATGAACGTCCTCTAATTCATGCACTTAATGAAGGTCCTGGCAACGCATATAAACTCCCAGACGAGCTCATGTTCCACCTCCCGGCCAATGGTGTGGCTTTGACCGAGAGAGAACCCATTTCAATGGCTGCTTCATAACAACCCCATCTTTGAAGATATGAATAAATGTTAGGATTTGATTTCATGCTCCCGGGGGCTCTAAGTTGGATATGGATGTTCAGTGGGAGGGGGGGCATGGGATACATGGGAATCTTTTGATTAGATCGTGGGATCGCTCTTATCTGAATCAAACATTTTCTATTTTAAGGAACACACTATTTTGAAGTTCCACACAAACTGGATTCCTTCGTTAGCAGGATGATATACAGTATACAAAAGTCAGCCCCGTTTAATTAGATCTTTCATATAGATTATGTGTTCCCCTATCGAACCATCTTTCCCATTATTCACCTACTTATATTAATTGGAAAATTATATGAAACTGAGCAACTGTGCAAACAAATAATAATAATGGCATAAATAAAAGGGAAGACGATTTGAAGAAGTCCATAATGAGAATAATGAAGACTTTTGTAATCTATTGTTATTGCAAATCGTCTGCCTTAATTGTTTTCAAATGAAGAGATGCCTTCAGGCCAAAGGGGTATATAGCATTCTCTTCATCAGAACAATAAAAAAAGAGACTAAACCTGAAGATAAATCATGTCTATGCAAAACCTTTCTGTGGGGCTACAAGTGGGAATTATTACATCTAATAATGACCTTGTCGTTGCCTATGAATTGAAAAACTGCATTAGTCATTACCTCAAAGTGTTGGGGTGCGTGTTCGCTTTGTTGTAGATGCCCCGCATTTCACATTACTGCGGCCAGCATGGATTCTTTGAAGCCTTTGTAGATAATAAATAACTCAAAGCCAATATCGCACCCAGCTCTATAGTCATATTTTATTGAGGCCACAAATTAAATTAAGTGGCTTTCCGAGACCACACGGGGAGCATGCACCAACGGATGCGTGCTCACACCATGCAGGAGACTTGTGGTGTAACACCACAAGTCAAGAACATCGTATTCGTAGAGACCTTAATCAGAGAGTTACAGTCTCATAGGGCTTCACAGGCCAACCTTTTACAACACCGCCTGATCCAAACTCTCTAAAAGGCATAGAGAAACTCCAGAAATCTAAAGGTTAAAACCTTGAGAAGGAACCATCAGGTGAGGATCACACCTTAGAAGACTTAGAATAAAATGTCTTAACCAAGAGCAAGTTCACAATTTGAAAACAATTGCCGCCATGGAAGACAATTGCCCCCACCCCCGCTACCATGCATCCCAAATGCCAATGAAGACATCCTCCATCTGTAGGGCAGATGGAAGATGTTTGAGCCAAAAGACGGCCGCTGATGATTTTCTTTCCAAAAGACGACAACTGTTGCTAAAACTCTGAGCTCCAGAAAGGAATGCAGTTGGCGGGCGGGAGGGCGTCCTCCGTTGCGTGAGGACTCCGTTAAACCATGCAGTTAGGGCCGGCTCTGGACTCTGGTGGGGGCCAAGATCCTACCGATCATGTTTCTTGTAGTGTGACCTGTTTATACGTGTTGTTTGCACCCGTTCAAAACGGAACATCACTACCAAACTCTACCAAACTCTCCAGTTTTGGCTAGTGTTGGGAAAAACAGTCTGTCTAGTTACTTGACCAGATAAAATGAGACGGAGAGGTAATAAAGTCTGTCAGCACGAG
>JAOPJO010000025.1:926627-942782 GCA_027123675.1 Molva macrophthalma | reverse complement strand
AAGTAAAGTACAGATCCCCGAAAAAAGTACTTAAGTAAAGTAACAAAGTATTTTTACTTTGTTACTTACCACCTCTGCAATTAACTAATTAACAGTTAATGAACTGTTAATTAACAGTTTACTGATGGTCTAGTAATCTTTTACTGGTGTTCATGTGTACTAATGGTTTCCATGTTAATTAAGGTAATGGTGTTCATGTTAACTAAGGTAGAATTTATAGATTATTTTAATAGTGTAACCCAATAAATAATGTATAAATTAATACCTTAGTTGAACACCATTAGTAAATGATATCTAGTCCTAATTGTTAGTTAACTGTTGGTGTGCCTGTGTGGATGTATGTGTCTGGCAAAGCACATGTTTGTACATATATGGCAATGCACAAACTGTGTATTGTGTGTATTGTATTAATGTATGTGGTATGTGCATGGCAACACACACACACACACACATTTTCCTGCATGCATCAATGCAGGTGTATAACAATGCGATGCACCCTTTGTGTTGGTATTGATGCATGCATGTTAAGTTTTGCATGTTTTGAACATGTATCAACGTGTCTGTTTGTAATCATTTATTCATGGACTTTAGCCTCATAGCCTTGTGCACATGACGTATTTGTATGACGAGATAAACATCTTATAATCTGTTCCTAGCCCTTGGAGAAGGGCTGGTACCAGCAGCAGAGCTATATATATACGAGCCGTAGATACAGAATGGTATTTATAGCATGTTGATTATGCAACCACACTGGTATTATGCACTGGAGGAGCTGACCATTATCTGAGACATGGAGAGCTTACACATGGCTCTTTTTTTCAGCAGAACCTAAGCAGTGTTTGTTCTTCTTTGATGTCTTGCCGTGGCATCTTAGATGGAAATGAAACCCGTACGTAAGCACATAAGCACAGAGGAAACATGACATCTTTGTTTGTTTTACATTCAGACAGAACGGTGTGTCAATCCAACACTGAATAGAAAAAAACGTAGTCTATATGCAAACTTTACACACCAGAATGTGTTGCATTACAACAGACAAAATATTCGATTTTATTTAGTAAATAAATAAATAAAACTGAGCTAGATTATTTTGAAATAGTCGACTTGGTTGCAATTCAGAGAGTATTAAGTAACAGCAGGGCAGCCAAGATCAACACAGGATGTGTGACTATACATAAAAAGAAAGAATGAAAGCAAGAAAGCAAAAATAGAATACATTATCTCTGTATATTTCAGTTTCTACAGCAAACCTGTCGTAGTTTGTTAAGTGGGATTTAGAATATGGTGTCTCCTGTGGTCTAACCACAGGAGACCAGGATTGGAACTGGAGAAACAAGCTTGTGGGTCAAACAGCCACTGACACACCTTACCACAATACATATGAATGGGTTCAGCTATCAACAGTTGACCAGCAACACCATGTTTTTCACACTCCTTTATATTTCCTCGACCAATACGAGAATAACAAATCATTTTTTTTACTATTCAGTCATTTAGCAGGCGCATTTCTCCTAAATTACTTCAGATAAAAGGTCATTATAATGTGGAGGCAGGGGCCTGGGCATCTTGCTCAAAGACACCTACAAGTAGCTAGCAGACATTGGGGATTGAACCCACAACCCTTTGGCTAGTCATAATCCTGTGTGGTAAAAATACAATTTCAAATGTCTCTTTTAAAAGCAGAGAATCACTCCAAAATGTTCTCCAGCATGTAAATACTAGGGGATACAAGGATATTGGACCAGTTTAAAAAGAGATGTTGTGTGGGAAACAACAGCCTGATAGCATCCCAGTGGAACCTTCCGGTATGATTACAAATGTTTGGCTGTAAGCAACACTTGAGGACTTCATTGCAAACTAAATGAACTCTGAGACACCCTACCTTGATGCTCCCTCATTGTCAGCTAGCTCTGCAATAAAATAAACTCCAGCGGTATTATTTACTATTTAGTTATTTAGCAAGCGCTTTTATTCCAAGTGACTTTCAGTGAATACAGATACAGACAGTCACTGAGGAGTTGGAACCTGAGAGAAGGGGGTAAAACACCCTTACTTTCCTGTATATAAAAGATTCAGTCGGAGAAATCGGTACGGCGGAACGTCAGGTGAAGGCGGCCATGACGGTTGACGCAAGGCAAGATTATGACCGAGCAGACAAAGTGGTAGAAGAACCGCCTTGCCTTCCCGCCACTGGGTTGGCCTGGTAACCCTCTTGGGAGGAACTCTCGTAGGTGTACCGTGATGTGAATGACATAATAGGAACACTCACAGCATGGAGGCGTGCTGGCGTGGCTTCTTGTAGACGAGAGAGACCCCCCGGGGAGCTCTCAGGACGCGGGCGTGCGATCACTCTGCCGTGCTCCTCCTCCTGAACAGACTCCTGCACGCACTGGAGACCTCCTCCCCCGACGGACCCGCACGCTCATGGTTGTTTGGTGCTGCGTTAAGGTGTAAGACGTCAATCTGAATTTGTGTCTGCACTACCCATGGTGCTTTGCACCCACTGTGGGTTTGTACGAAAGGCCTGCTGTGGATTTACTACTAGGCCATTAGTGCAAGATCACATTTGGGTTTTCTTTTTTTCTTTCCGTGTCTTCAGGCACTGTGGCGTAATGGTGTGATATTCTATTTTAGAATCCAGTTGACATTTCGCTACACCTCATTTGCTCTCAGTCACAAATGGTCAAAGTCAACAGAAATAATGGGGATTTGTTTAAATGACCAAGGATTTACCATTTGATGGCTATTTAACCACTTCTATATACTCTTTATAAACATGTGTACATTCCATGGCACAAAATACAGCTTAGTGGCTGTTCATAGTGCCATTTCCAGTCCCTTCAGATTTTACACTGAAACTGCCCAACGGCGGAATGGGCCATTTTCTGTGGCTGTTGATTTTATGATATTGAGCCAGTGCTCTGATTGACTGGTTCTTTACTACATTCAGGGGCCCTGGTGAACATCAGACAATCTACAAACACAATCAGCAAAGAATTCAGCAGCCTTTAGATGAAATTAGACTTTCAGAGCTTTCTGGTCCTTTTAGTTTGCCTTTCTGGCCAAGCTTTTCGATAGGCTCCAATGATTCCCCAGGAAAGTATCAGTCCCAGTTCCATTTGAACAGGAAGTACAATGAGAAGTCGACAGTGTTTAGTCTAATAAAATGGAAAGATTAAAGGAACTTTGGCAGCTAAGTGATGGTAATTGATTTATAATATATCAGCAATTTTGTAGAGCGGAGGCCCCCCAGAGAGAGCTCAGCTAAATCTTGCAACAAACTCTCTGCTGTCCTCGTGAGCGTGCTAGATATGGTCAGGCTGTGCTGCCAAGAGAGGGTGTTAAAGATATAGCTATCAATAGATTTTTCACATGTCTGACACGTAGGTTTTACATAAGCAAAAAAGCTAAACTCACAGACGTGGTTCCTGATTAAATGAAATTGTCACGGCTGCCGCAGTGATCTATGATGCTCGGGGAAAGGCATAAAGCACCATAAATCTCGCTTTGTCCTGCCTTGAAATGTCAGCATTTGCAAAAACGAGCCTAGAGATACAGTTTTATTCCACGATGATAAAAGTGAGAAAGCACACGCCGCTAGTCGGACAACACTGCTCCCTAAGCAATACCATCGCTGCTCTCTCATCAACGGCACAACAGCACTCTGTAGCTGGAAGAACCAAGGTCAGAGCCCTCTTACTTTACCACAGAGCAATACACATGGAAACACAATGCAAAGTACACAAGATGCCTGAGGAGCCATCTCTGAGGTGGATGAAACAAATGCGCTACTTCAAGGCGTGTGATTTCCCGGGAAAGCCGGGGACCTTTTGATTGAGACCATCTGCGCGCCGTTTATATTTTGAACGCGGCTTCGTTCATCAATTCATCGGAAAGTTCTTAACAATATGTATTATCACGGAGGCACAGGGGGATAGAGCCAGAAATATTACGGTCCCAGCTGCTTCCTCTTCACACTCTGAGTGATCATCACCATCACGTCCCCTTCATTATTTTCAACCGCTCTGTTTTAGTCCCGAATAAATCTCGACTTTATCCAGCGCTTAAAATGTAAACACATACCACTTTTAATGTCCCGGCGTCAGCAACTTCCCAAACCCCGATCTCGAGGACACAAAGGAGGATTCTTCTTAGTACAGTGACTTAATTACCAGCGGCACTTATGCGGCGTAATACACCAGCTGAGACTGTAATGACTGCAGAGACACCAGCTGTGAACTATTAAAGACAGGATGGCAATGACCAGGCAATCCAGAAATCAGCCACTCAGGGTTCCCGGAGAACACTGTACTGCAGCGGGGACACAGAAACATGTCACGGCCATGTTTTGCAACATGTCATAGTGCATTAGGTTGTGTTTGACCGACTGAAGATGCGGGAATAGGAAAGCGGGAGCCGTGGAGGGTTTGACAATGATCTACTGGTGGTTTGATAAGAATACATGAAGAGAAGCTGCGGCAGAAAAAGTTGCCATGGCTTTTTGGGGAAATTGTAAAGAAATAATGTGTACTCACCCTGTACCAAACAATCTCCCGGAGCCTCCCATCGGTTTTGAAGTTGCACTTGAGCGTGACGGTTTCCCCCACAACAACTGGAGGCAGGGGCTCGATGGTAACTGTCAAATATCCTGGAAGAAAGTTAGAAAAGTGCACACGGGACTTTGATTATTATGGGAAGTAATAGTACAAAACAAGAACCAAAAGCCAACTCTTTCAGATGCACTTGAACAAGGCAGATTTCAGGTTGTTTTATTCCATTTGCAGTGGAATGATTTGATTTCCAAAAGCCAAATGGCCATGAATCATTCATGGAGATTTGGGGAACGAGATCGACTGCGAACCATGCAGTTATTTTCATGCGGTTAAGGTAAAGGACAACTATGCGTCGGTGATGAGAACAACAGGAGCATCGGAGTTATGTACTTTGAAACTGCACGTTCAAGTGGTTATAAGTCAACACCAAGGCTATCAGTTGGAGTTGTGTTATTTATCATCAGATTGAAACATGTTGAACAGGAACATGCTGAAATATGCGGCATTTCAGGACATTTTTGAGATAATGTATTAGAGTTAGGTTTTTCTTCACATTCAACACATGGTGTATTCATTTTGGTGTGTTATGTTTGATTTGATTTATTGCTTCATTTGTTTATGTAGTTAGTAGATAAAATATTACAGGGAAATGAGCATAATTTTAAGATTGGAAAAGAAAGAAGTAGGTCTAGCTTCATTACCACACACCAGAAGGTAATGCATAATGAGGCTAAAACAATATCCCTTTTTAAGATCTTTAGTTACTCATATAAATCAGTTCCTTCCAAAATCCACTTCAGTGGAAATGTCAAACAAGGATTTTCCATGCTGCCAGTGTCTTGAATTTATTACTAGTCATCCCTCTACCTAAGACAGTAGCTTTATTAAACAACAGCAAAGGGAGACTTGGAATGAGTCCTGGAAGGATTTTGTTAACAGGTTAAGTGATGCCGATCAAATTCCAGGGGTATCCCGACTATAACATTGTAAGTGCAGGACTAAGCAGTTAAACCCCCTTTAATTCAATGTTCCATGTGACTGATGGTTCCCATTACACACTAGCCAGACTGCGAAACTGTGCAGTTGGAAAAGGGTGTACGCAAACTGTGGTTTGTTGTTGCGTAACATTCAAGCTAGTATAGCGAAAATATAGCCAATCTAACAGAGTGCCACAACAGGAGCATTTTCAGCTATTTTTCCTCAATAGGTCAGGGAGGAGCAAAACAATTTGTGTTCTATTGGTGTAATTCTATTGTTCACACAGCATCACGTGTCCAATAGTTGTAAAATGTGATCGCTGAATTCTGTACAGTGGTAAAAATTGCCAACGGCAATTCTTACGGAGGCGGTGACAGAAGTTTAAACAGAAAGGCTACTTCTCCCTTGAAGAGATGTCATTCTCTCTGTACTCTGCACTCCCCTCAACAACCCATCATACACAAATGTGCTTTCCATCCAAGAAACGCTTAATGCAAGCTCTGCTGCCTTGTTTTCCGTCTCTCTCAAACAAGGGTGAGTGACCACCACCTTCCGCCACCCCCACCCCCCCATAATGTCCTTCTGTATGACTGCTCCACCCGGCTTCTGCAGGAGCGATCTCCATCAGCCTCATCACCGCAGACAACGTGATCAATCCCTTTTAATCCCTCATATTGTACACAAATCGAGTCCAGATGTCAAAACACGGTCCCTCTTGTCAAACCCTATTACTATTATTATTATAGATCTCCAACGGTCAATCATTCGGGTCTCTGCTGATTGCAGAGGTGTTTATTGATAAAAAATGTATTCATTTATACACTTGTATTTTTGAAGATTTCTTTTCTGCATTTTTTGGGGGGGATTTATTCACGAAGATACAGTGAGTTAGACAGGAAGGTATGGGAGAAACAGAGGGGAGGACACGCAGCAAATGACGAAGGGAATCGAAACCGGGTCGTTGCTGTAAGGACTAATACACACTTTTAAACCCACACCATAGTAGTACCACCCATTCCGTGATTGGATAGTTTACAGTACATTTCACGCTGGAACGATTTGCTATGGAGTACCACTGAAGATGCAACGCTCTTATACGCGTCAATGAGCACTGTGTTCTGTTGTGTCAACTGCACCGTGTCACTCATGAGCAAGGCAACAGCCTTTGAGTGATTTGCATTCAAATAAAAAGGGGTCAAAACCTGCATTTCATTTAAGAAAATGCAATAGACACGATATGAGATACAATATTGCAGAGTTTGTAATAACACACAGTAAAACAATACCGCCTGCGCTGTTTTCATAAAGCACACAATCTATGTGCATATATTAAATGGAATAATCACAAGGGGTATGGATTTCCAACACGCTGTGTTTCAGGCAGGCACACACACTTCCACAACTCACAGCATCCATAAGAGAGAGGGAATGTTGAATACACTTTCCCCCGGTCCATTCCATATGTATACAGGAGGTAGAGTTATGTTGTGTCTTGTAGGCAGCGTCTCTTGGGGTTTCAACCCAACTCCTTTTTCTCTGCACGGAACAAAACTTCATTGAGAGAAAGTTCTGGAACTCGGTGTGCTGCTCCACTCGTTTGGATTAAACTCTGTAGACTTAACGTAGTCTGCCGTTTCCTGGTTTACCTTGGTAACACCAGCAGGTGATTTCAGAGGGTGTACAGTACACCTCCTTTTAGAGTTTAACGAGAAAATGCTTCGTTAAGACACAGCGATTGCCGGGGTTTGTAATTGTATTGCAAAAAGAGTTCTTCATAGGCTACTTTCTGTCTTTACTTTTGATATATTTTGCATATATTCTATCTTTAACCAAACAAGTAAATTGAAAAAAAGAGTCTCCTTTTCAATAAAGGATTGGCCAAGAGGCCATACACAGCAGAAACTCAACAGAGAAACAGGGATTTCATTGAATACAATACAGGCCTTATTGTATCCACGTCTCTCCATCCCATAATAAACAGATGCATGAGGATTAAATATTTGAAACCGCATACAGTGCAAGTCCCCAAAAGACATGGTTTCTAAAAACACACCAGTATCACTCATCCTTCCTGCAGCTCTGGCTGAATCTGCACGGTGAATATGCAGCCTACACGCCTGGCTACCTCGGAGTCTAACCCTGATTTGGATAGCTGTGGAGAGTACTAGCCATTCCTAATACAATTTAACAACTGCAATCTTAGATGACAGTTATGCACAACCTGATGCTTATAGATTCACCCGCCAAGTGATGTGTTGGTGACATACTACATAAATGGAGAAATCATGTTTATTTATGTTTATTAAATCCCGGTCACAATCCCGGCATTAAACCAATATATTTTGTGAGGGATAGAGCAATACTATGAGCCAATGCGGTATGACAGGCTTGTGTAGCTTTGATGTCATTTTATAAACCCAGGGGGGAATATAACTAAGCTTTCTTTCAGAGACTTTTGAAGAGTACTTTTTCTTCTTTCAAAATGAAGTGAACTGCTGCGGAATTAGGGATTCAAAGATACCATCTGCGGTACCGTTAGCGCTCTGATAAACAGTCTGAAGAAGGGTTTTAAGCCATATGCTACCATCACCTTTAAAATACTTGTAGCACATTTATAAAACATGAATCATTAAAAGGTAATATAAGGAGTCATAAAATGCATGCATTGGTCTCACACACTAAGTGGCAATCTCGAAGATCTCCAAAGCTTTTTATTTGAATATGTCAGTCAAGTCACTATGTATCGCCAAATGAGGTAGCACAATGGTGATTGAGCCCACGGCCCACTGATATAAGCACTTGCATTGGCAGTATTATGGATGTTACAGTGGCGACTTTCCTGCCATGCATTCAAATCACAAGCGGCGCAGCGAGGGACACCTTATCCATCGCCCAGCTGTGGTTGTTCCACCAGAGAGTGTAGCGCAGCACACTCGCTCTTCAACTCACTTGTGGTTGCAGCAGCGTACATAGGTAAGGCCATAGGCTCCCCCAAAGAGAACGAAGCGCATATCGGCGAGACTGCCACTTGAACATTAATGCATTCGATCTTTTAGATCTTATTTTTTGCTTTAGAAGTAAAGAAAAGTTGCAACAGCGCATCCTTTTAAAGAATATTTGGAATAATGTTTTTAGTGAGTTAGGACTTTGACCCAGCGGTGAGTCCTGTGTCAGTGCATGCAGATACGCTCATTAAAATAACTTCATTAAATCAGCAGATAAAAGGGGGTCTGCTCCCCGGAGTCAATGTTGAGGGATAAATTAGAGGTGGAGGCTGCACGTCATTAATACAAAGCCCCACGATTTTAGAGGAAATCCTCACCACTTACTACTAACCCACCGCAAGCTCTGTCTTATTGCAAAACCCGTCTCTCTCACTCCCTCACTGGAAGTCAACCAGGAAGATGGCATTGGTCACGTACAGGTTTGGCATGCTACACAGAAAATGGACATCCCTTCTGGTGAGATGTGAGGCCGACTCGCTGCGATACAATATCCAACGCTGCAGAAAGACTGCACACCATTTGAATTGGAATTGAGAATCGATTCAATAAATTCCATTACATGGAATCGGGAGTCGGAATTGTCGACTGCAAGCATTCATCAAACGCTGTTGAAAGAATAGGATATATTTATAGAAATCTGAGAATGTGCAAATGGGCAGACATTTTATGTTGACACTATAAATTATGAGAAATTAAATGTTAATATTATCCTTGATGTTTATTAATGTTTTGGCATAAGGATTAAATAAAATGCTTATTCTGGAACAGTTTTGATTTGAAAGTACAATTAAATCAAATTCAATTTATCATGAACATAATGCTACATCTCTGTGTATAAATGTAGTGATGTTGTATTGATTAATTGTTGGCATATCCTTGGCTGTGCAGCAGCAGGAAATCCAGCATGGTAAATGACAGCAAACATTTCATGAAAAAGGAAAAAATGAAAAAGGGCAAGTAACATGTATTATGCACTTCCGCCAGAATTCCAAGAATTCCTGTGAACAGCAGGCAGCCTTGTACCAAGAAACATACGCTCCTCATTCCAACACAATTCAATATCCATTGCGCGACTATCCAAACGACTTCATAAATTAGAAACGTTTTATTGGCCAATTCCACATTGAAAGAGTTCCAACTATCTACTGTTGTGCCCAAAGCTCTTGTTAAAACACCAGCCAGCACAAACTATTTGCCGTCAGCTCATGAACCCGTCAGCCCATGAACAGTTACACACGTGTCTGAACATAGGATGAGGAACTAAATGAGCAGACTTTCTTCTCATTCATGGCCCATGTCTTCTTCATATCATGCTAAGTACATCCCGCAGGAAAGTCCCCGCATGGTCTTCCCAGTTGTGTGTATGTATATGTGAGTGAGTGAGTGAGTGAGTGAGTGTGTGTGTGAGTGAGGTTAAACTCACGTTGCATCGATTGGGCTGAGGTGGCGTTTTCACGCTCACGTTTCTCGATATTGATTGCTTCCAGCGTATCAGCGCTGCATTTTAAGTGAAGTCGATGCTCCATCATACACCTATCTACAGCCAATCAGGGCCTGACCTGCCTTTGCATGAAATATAAACTTCCGTTTGACTGGGCGTAACGGCCAAACGCGACAAACTCAACATTCTCTGAATGAAGGACATACTATCTGTGATGCTGTTTGTAGCTCATAAATAATAAACCTACAACCATGGATACAGAGATACATTTCCAAGGGCATATTTCATTGTCACAGACAGAGGCGTCAAAATCACCATGAAGCTCCTCTTGGTAAATTTCCAGTTTTCCTCTCACTCCTCTCTTTAGATGCTTTGAAAATGAAACGCTTAGTGCAATGAGGCAGATCACTCGATGGTCTTCGTCATCACTGCAAGAACATGCATGCCAGTGTGGAGTGGGCGTGGAGGCTGGCGTTTAATTGCCTCATATTAGAGGCTTGTAGAGGCAGATGAGGCCAGCTCCCCAGCTCATCTTCATCCATCAGCGCCGGTGTCGTTGGAACATGTAATGAGAGCTGCAGACTATGCTTTCTGCCATTAATAACAGTCGTTTGCCAAGACGCAATGGGAAAACAAAAGGAGAGCTGCTGATGGGCCGGCCGGGGGTGTCCACAGTACTATTGTGGCCTGTGATTTATGGCGCTGGCTAACCTTTGCTTTAGTTCTCAGTGTAACGGACCGTAGCAGAGAAACGGATGGCAAGAAGATAGCGGGCACGAGGCTTCTCGGACCGCATTGTATCGAAAGTGATTTGTGGTGTTGAAAGTGTTAGCATCTTATAGTGCTATGCTTATGTCCATCATCATCAGTTATTACCACTAATGCCATAATGTAATTATTACCACCACATTTTCATTATCACTCATGCTGTAGTCGACACCATTGTTGAACATCACCAATGCCATCATTTTAATTATTGTTGGACCAAGCATGATCATTCATGCGATCATCATTATCACCATCGCTAAAGCATAATCATCAATACTATCATAACCTTTGATGCACCAATGTTTGTTTATACTATCATCATTATTAGAAAGGCCATCATATCATTATTAATAGCACAAGCATTATAGCCTATCAATGAGTATTACATATATTATCACCAAGTCATTATCAAATACCCATTATTATAATTTGCAATAAAGGGACACGTTTGAAATTAAAAACCAAAAATGAACTAATATTTAGACTAATATTTGGATCCAACTTTATCCAAAAAGGACCTAATATTTGCATAAACAAGACTGGTAAAAAATATGATTATCTATTTTGCCTGGCCAAACATCTGACCCAACGATCGTGGATAACAGTTTGAATGGCGTCCACTTTGAGAGGATTTCCAAGCAGTCAATAGCTTCTGATAATCTCAGCATTATTGGCACCAGGTGGATGCGCAGTGGCCGACATCCGCTTAAAAAAAATCGAGTTCTTATGGTTTTCAGGAGCAGCGGCTCTGTAGACCTGCCGGATATATAATGCATGTGTGATATCTGCAGAATATCCCCCGTGTTTGGCCCCCTCTTTTCTCAGTCAGTGCGGGTACCTTCTGAAAATATTAAACTTTGGGGCCCGAGGCAAGATAGTACTAAGCGTATCCGTTGGAAAGTATGAAACATAGCTTGGTGAGAATATTCTCCAGAAAATCATTCGCAAAATGTAGAACTAAACGGCAATTAAAGGGATCGAGGAGGACTGTGGCTGAGCTAGATGGAAGTGGAACGCCCTCCTCTTTTCCAGCTGACAGCAGGTGAAGCAGCTTATATGAAGTGATGAAGTATGAGAAATTATTTCTCAAGAATCATTTCTGTATACTTTCATAGAGATTGCAATAAGGGATTGCCCCATGGTTATGAACTACGTTGTGCAGGAAGGAACTATTAAAAATGTCCAAAGAAGTAATTTAGCCCAGAACAACGTGTCAATTCTCAACGGCATTCACAACCACGTTCAATGTTAATGAATTTACGTCATGTTAAGGAGTAGTGGTTTTTAACTGATCCGACGTGTTTCTTCCAGAACTTGAATGCAAACAAAGGCAAGCTGTCCCTGACTGAAGAGAGGGCGAAGGAGAGTGAAGTTGAGAGTCAGTCTGTATGAGTGGCGCTGGTGATTGATGCTGGCCAAGAACACAATCTGGGTCCGCGGTTCAAGTCTTGCTTTGTAAACAGGAAGCTGATGTGTTTTCCACTCAGAGTGATTTACTGTTTAATGAAATGCTTCTGCTGCGAAAGAGATTGAGAGGGAGAGAAACGGAGAAAAGAGATGGGAGAAAGAAAGAAAAAGAGAGAAAGAGAGATAGAGAAAAAGTAAGAGAAAGAGAGACGGAGAGGAAGAGACTATCCATTTTAATCCCGCCACCGACCAGCCAAGACTGCTGTACTGGATAGCCATCAGGAGGAACCCCATCAGAAGGTCTTCTGACTGGAGCGCCCGAGGGCAGTGTGGAATTAATTCAGTATCCCAGCCAATCTTTTATTTGGAGGGGGGGGGGGGGGCATGTCCTGGTGGTCCACGTGGGCTTAGCAGCCTTATCTATTAGCGCTATGAAGCATCACATTCACAAGCTATAGCCACACATGTGAGACCTATCCTTTGGTCCTTCTGCCTTAATTTGGATTTATTATTATCCTACCCTAATAGCAAACAACTGATTTTAATACACGTGTTAGTGTAGCCTCGATGTCCAACATGAAACTTACATTAGGCTGCAGTTTTGTTTTTGTTGGGAACTGGCAATAGCAAAATACATCAAATAATATCACTTTATGGAGACACAGGAGTATAGACACACACACACAAACACACGTTCATTTGGGATTATCCCAAAAATAAATTATTTCATATGCAAGAAGCACAAGACTTTGGATGCACCAGTTGCATGCAAAACTGCATGCAATGCTGCATGCAACACTGCAGGCCCCACAGCGCAATAGGGCCCTGGTGGCAGGCCCTCAGCCACCGGGGTGGAAGGCCTCTCTCCTCGCTCACACAACTTAGATTTTGGGAACAGAAAATAGATTGCCTTCAAAGCCTGGGGAAATCACAGACACTGACAATACAGAAGAGCAATTCAGGACCCCAGACGTAGATCAGTGGTACTAATATCCAGGGCAGATTTGGTAGCGAAGGCAAAGTGGCAAAGACAAATGTAAATTAACTATATTATATATCATTTTTATACAAAATGATTCATGATTTTCTAATCATTAATTGCTGTTTGAGTCAAACACAAAAATGTCACTCAAATTTTTTAAAGGTTGTTAATTGTAAGGTTGTAAATATATATTACCTAAACAGTATATCCAAGTTTATATTTAGGCCATTAACAGTCACTGGGTTTTCATTGCATTTTTGAAGACCCCAACAGCTGCTCTTAAGCAGATAATTGCAGCGTTTGACTTTGACACAAACAATTACAAAATCATTAAAAACTTGCAGCTGTGCCGGAACTATCATTTGAGAGTGTTCTGTCGACATGTTTATTCTGGTTGTTTATTCTACCTTCACAGACTACTCCAACATCTGCAGAGTACTCCACACAGTACATTAAATACTTCTTCTGGCTTGCCACTGGAAAGCTTTTTATGGATGCTTAAAAATGGCAAAATTTTTTACTGCAATAATGGCATAATTAATCCCTTGAAGCAATGTATGTAGCAAAGAAAAGCAAGAAAATGTTATGTTTGTAATTGTATGTGAGTAGGCATAACAGAAGCGCTTCAATGCACATTTACGACCTGGCAATATGTCAGTACGTATAACTGATTCCAGATATAACGCCTGGAAGATAAGTCCACATCAAATAACTAAAAGGCACAGAGCATCAAATGAAAAGGCCACCGAGCCATGGGAACAGATAGATCCAATTGGTTTTTAATAAGGTAAACAGATAACCAGTGAGGCAGATAAATACAAAGCAGTCTCATACCAGAGTCGTGATGCTCTAGCTAACAAAGGGAGAGGTGGTGTGGGGGGGGGATCTGGCTCAGCTAACCCAGAGACTTACCGCGGGGGTATCAATCACCCCAATGTGCGGTCAATCTAAGGAGGCCCTCTTCCAATCACCACAGGTCGTGAGAGAGAGAGAGAGAGAGAAAATGGCCATTCTGAATGTCAAAGGGGTAGAACCTGGGGCGGGGGATGCATACGCACAGTGGGAACGTGAAGCAGCAGAGTGCATTCATCACAGTGGAATCGTAGCGGGTACAAGAAGGCCATCTCAGCAATGCAGGGGGCCCTCGTCCCTCGTCCTCCCAGGGCAGATATTATTTATAATATCGTTTACACACCTTCTGAAGTCTAGTTTAGCCCAGGCGTTCAGCCTGCAAGGGACACACAGCTCACTGCATTTCACGGTCGGGCTTCAAATCGTAATCAAATAAAGATATATAAACACAATACCCAGGGTTTTCCCCTCTCCGTATGTGCTTGCGTGTGTCGCGTGCTTCTGCACACGTGCGTGCGTGCGTGTGTGTGCTTTAAAGGAAGAGCCGGCATATCGGTAGAGTGACCTCGATGAAGACATCAAGTGTTGAGTCTATTGAGCTTGTCTGACAAACAGAAGCGGCCCGGCTGGGATGGCTCCGCAGCACGTCTTGCCTACTCTATAATTCATTTCTATTACCTCTAGTTGGCCTTCAGAAGCTTTCCTCCTACCCCCGCCCCCCCCACACACACACACATCCCCAAGATGTATACACATATCTCCATTCTTATTTGACTTGGAACAGTGCTGCTTTGACATTTCCTGCTCCACTATATACTGCAGCAAGTCTAGACAGAGCAACATATGCACACATAGGATGGAAGCCATTTTGTGGTGCTCCCAGCAAGTGGAATTACGGAGAGAGGGGAGAGGAGAGATACGCTTGTCCAAGACGCAATGAGGAAGTGGAGCGCATAATCGTCCGTTTGCGCCTACACAATCCTGACACCGCTTTCGGCTGGAGGGATCAATTTACTAAATTAGCAGGAGGGAAAAAAAGTGAGGGAAGAGGGAGGAAGGGAGTGAGAGCAAAAAGAGACAAATTCGCCAAGAACAAACCAGAGCACTTTGAGTTAAGTGGGCCCCCGGAATAACAGCCATTTCTCTGTCGGTGATATCCAATACACCCGCTTCTAACGCAGCGATCTGCAAAGTGACATCTGACTTCGGCAAGAAAAAAAACCCATAAAAATAATAAAGCGCTAGTAATAATAAAGTCATGCTACGATATGTCCCGAAGTCTGGCTGTTATAACACGCGCTAATGATGAAAGAACGAAGAGGTGTGAGGGGAAAAGCATTAAAAAGGAGAGCTGAAATGGCTTCTAAGCCTACGCTGTGCCTTCACCTTGCCTGACCTCGGTCGCTCTCTGCTCTCCCCATATCCGGCCTTAAGCTGTAATCAAGGCAGCAGAACTACACGTGTAAACAACACCGTCACGTGACACAGCTGGAACACAACCCCACCCGCTGTCTCTCTGCCTCAGCTCTCCTCTAACCCCCTCTATTCTAGTTATTTAGTAGAGGACGCTTTCATCCGAAGTGAATAACGGATACATGTCACGAAGCGAGAAGTTGGGGCATCGTGGTCAAGGACGCTAACGGCTAGCTAGACGACGGACGTTGGGGCTCGAACCCAGAACCCTCCGCCTGGGAGTCGAACACACGCTAATCCTGCGCTACCGAACGCCACTCCCCCCCCCAAACCGATTTCCTGACATCTCTCAGTCTGGGTAATGAAAAAAAACACTTGGGACCCTCAAGTCACAAAAACCAGGGGCCCGAACTGACTCTGAAAGTAAGGCTCAAAGGGGCGGCTGGGAAGTGGAGGGCGGGAGATAAAAAAAACATGAGAAAAAAAAAAAGAAACAGAGCCCAGATGTATCGGAGGCACTGCAGTGCGGATTAAAAAAAACACACGCCAGCCCCCTCACCCCCCCCCCACCTCCCAGCATGCACTGGAAATCAACTGCGCACACACACACACACACACACAGAGACTTTGTTTCAACAGCTTTACACCCCGGCCCTCACCATCACCACAGCCCCCAACTCTGACTCTCACACACACACACACACACACACACACACACACACACACACACACACACACACACACACACACACACAC
>JAOPJO010000025.1:902329-913440 GCA_027123675.1 Molva macrophthalma | reverse complement strand
CCCCAGTGGCTTCGGTGCATAGCTCCATCTCCTTCCCGGACTATAGCAGGACCACCTCCCTGCGAGTCCTTCAGAAGCCAAGAGGGGCCCTCGCAGGCCCCAAGAGAGCCGCTAATTACGTTGTTGATAGGATTATCCGCGGGTGTTGTTGTCGTGGAAGGGTTAGCTCAGTAATGCGGAGGCCTTCGCTCCCTCCGAGGAGTGGAAAGGTATGAAAGATGAGGGCGTGGAAGTGGATTCTGTGATCTTTTTTTTTTTTATGATTGGAGAGATTGTGTTAGTACTCAAGATGTCTAATTTCAGTCACACTTGAACCCGGAGACCTAGACACCTCCTACACAGGTGGAGGCAGCTGGCGAAGTTCAACCCTCTACTCCCGATCTGGGATTTCTTATTTCTCTTGGGCTAGCAAAAAGGAAGAAACGGTCAACAGAAAAAAAAGAGCCAACTGCGAGTCCACTGCCAATGTTGCACATAACGGTCGGCCAAATAAACGGTCGGCCTTTTTAGCAGGACCGCCGTCTGAACTGTAACTACGCTGCATGCAGTTTCAGCGGCGAAGCATTCCCTGGCACCTTCGATAGACTAATGACATCACAGCCTACAGATGGCGTGGAATGTTATACTGTGTGACTTTATGACCGAGCTGGTCCACCAAAAACACACACACAGCAGCACATGGCATTTAGGCCGTCAGCAAAGGGTTTTGCAACCATTTTTTTCCCCCCATGCCGTTTCCAGTTCACCGGGCTGCCAGTAAGACACATTACACACGGAGCACAGTGAGAACAATGTGCGTGTGCTTGCGCGTCCATGCGTATGTGTACAGCAGAGTGTGTCCCATCTCATGCATAATGTGCTACGGATGCAAGAAAAAAAAAATAGAAAACGTTCCTCAAATACACGGCCCTGATCTCACCGAGTGCACGTCTACTCGTTCCGTAGCCGTTTGTATTTTTCCGCACCGTGCTGCGCGATATAGCCTCAAGTCTGTGATAGTGTGTGCCGATGTACACAAACAGAAAGTCAGCTGAGCCTGTGTTTTATACACTCTTTGCGTTACACCCACACCGGATCTCCACTTGCCATGCATGTTTTTTTTTACCCGCTTTTTACTTTTGAAGAGCTAGCGAGAATACACTTGTAAACGTATCTGGTTTAGTTTTAGTTAGGCTATTGTACAGGGCAGGGTACTACTGTATTTCACCTACATATTGAACAAACAATGGCTCTACAGAGAGTGCTGCTGCCCGACAGATTTGCTTCAGAGCACTGTCTTCTCTGCAGGTTTACACAGCTAGACACGCTGGGATCCACACAGGTAAACTCGAAGTTCCTGCGTTGTGAATATCCCAAAAAAATAAAGACTTTTGAAACTACATAAAGAGATGAGTGATTATTTTAATACATCCGCACAGTAGCTCTATGCTGCTATAAATGTTACTTTTTTATCGGGACGTTCCCAGCAAGCGGTCATTATTGTAAAACGTATAGATTTAATAGTAAAATGTACAGAAAGTTAGATTTTTGTTTCCATGGTTCACAGGTTACCAATGTTCCTGGAACAGAGCAACATTTGTTATCCTCCATAACTCTACAGCACTACTGACAGCAAAAACATCTTGCTACGTGTGACATGATAAATTCGCCATTCATGATTTAATTACAATTAGTACATATTTTGATTATGCATTGTGTACATATAGATTCTACAACAGTTAACCGATTTGGTATAGTTATTGCAGATTCATAAATTATTTAGTTGTAAAATGCAGACATCTTTCCCTTTGTCTCTGACTGTCCTACATATCATGTGAAGGAAACCTGTTTGACTTTTGGTATAGTCTGGTTTTCAAAGTTTCCAAATAGAGAACATTCCTCCATTTGTGTTTTGCCTATGTGTTTATGTATCTTCTCCATCTAACGTTTTGGATGTGAATGAAATTGCCATCCTTTTCAATACATGATGCTTTGTAGAGATTTTTTGGGGATCGGCATAAAGGAGGTTGTCATTGAAATGGACAATGGATCATTCATAACACAGGGTAGAATAACGAAAAGTGTGTTCAATATTTGCCAAGCACTCAGCTCAGCTACAATAGAAACATTGTCGAGTTTTGGGATTTTTAGAAACTTAAACAGCCTGTATAAAAAGGAAAAATATATTTCTTTACTAAGAAATAACTGTGGACAAACGCAATGGGAGGATTGGTTAATGCTGCTAATGAAAACATTGAATTATCCTTGGTTGGACCCAAGGATTCCCAGCCAAGACACTGTTGAAAGCAATGCATTACAAGGGAAGCTAGATGCTCCAAAAAAAAAAAGAAACGAAAAACAAACAAACAAAAAAAATGGGAAAGGGAATGAGAAACAGCAGGAGAGCTGTGATGGAACAACAGAGGTGACATGTTGTCAAATTGGCATGGGAGCTGATTAATTGAGTCGTTCGACATGCACCTTAACTGGCGCATTTATTTATTTATTTCCGCTCGCCAAGGAAATCACTCCTAACTAAAGCTAATGGGTTGGCACACTTTGAGCCGGCGGAGGGGGACTGCACATTAATATCTGCTAATCAATCAATCTGCCAATCAGCTCGTATCTCACAGACGCCCTCCATCTCCTGTTTGCGAGTGCCAACACTGCCTTCGCTGGTCGATTATAGTGCTGCACAGTGGGAAACATGGACGCTGTCGGAGACCTTTATGGGCCACGCATTTGAAGAAGAACTTAAACTTAGGATTTAGGTTTGTGAATATTAGGTGCGGCCTTATCTGTTGTGAAATCTTCCCAAACTCTCCACCCATTGTAATGCATATGAAGCAATCAATGTTACAGATTGAAGCGCACATGGATGATCTAATCTATGGCTCCTAATAGTAGCTTAGTAGTACCGGTCATGTATAGCAATAGCATCCATCTAGCTTGCAGTATCTCATACCATCAATCTCTCCTGAAAGTATTTGGAAAAGTGAAGGGGGAAAAAAAAAAAAAAGCTGCCTGTGATGAATGATGTAAAGGTCAGTCCAAAGTGGAAAACTCATGTATCAAAATGATCCCTGCCTTCTCCCCGTAATCACAGCAACTTCAGAGCGCGCTCATGCTCAACCTCCGAGTCTGGGCCCCGACATGAAGACGCATGAAGCCGGCAGGTGTCCTTCAGAGCGAAGCCAGCGGTCCACAAACAAAACAGAAAGATGTGTAAGAGTGACTGAGGGGCCGCCAGGCCCCAAAGAATAGTCCGAAGACTCATAGCAGTATTGGATTTCAGGGAAAACTATCACTGCTACAACCCAGACCACTGTGGGCCACCCAGACCCGAACTATATTGATTTCACCAACGCCCCCGCGCCTGTACAAAATGAGATGAACAAAGTGGGCAATAATTGCTAAACTAGCTGCTTTCTTTGGTGACTTGTTTTGATTTCTGTACTCAATTATAATAATTTTGTATGATTCATTCGTTTTCATCAGCGCTGTACTTTTGCAGAAAAAAAAAAAAACGATCCCGTGTCAAAATGATTGTGCACTACATCACTTCAATATTATAATCTGGCAACACTGAATTTAAGAGCCTAAAGAGCGACGGGGAACCCTGATTGGTCAGCACGGCTGTGTCAACGTCACCTGACACCAAGGTGACGTCCCCCAGACGCTTTTACGATGTCCCCCGGACGCTTTTACGATGTCCCCCGGACGCTTTTACGGCATCTGGAGGAAGCGGGTGACAGACAGTGTGACAACAGGGTGCCAGAACGAGCAGAAGACCTGCTCTCGTGCACACTCCTCACGTGCACACTCCTCACGTGCACCGGCCATGTCAGCCGTGCACTTATGCAGTGTAACGATGTAGCTCAAAACTCAGAGTATGACTCTCTGAGGGGGTGTGTGTGTGTGTCATTGTGTGTGGTGTATGTGTCAGTGTGTGTGGTGTGTGTGTCAGTGTGTATCTGTATGTGTGTACTGTATGTGTGTGTTTGTATCGAATGTGTGGTGGGTGGTGTGTCATTGTGTGTGGTGTATTTGTGTGTCAGTGTATGTCAGTGTGTGTGTGTGTCAGTGACGTGTGTGCGTGTGCATGTGTGTGTCAGTGACGTGTGTGCGTGTGCATGTGTGTGTCAGTGATGTGTGTGCATGTGTGTGTCAGTGACGTGTGTGTGGGGGGCACTTTGAGAACTCGGGAAACTATTTGTCGTTGAGAGTGAGTGTTTGGGTCGCAGCATTAAAGGAATGTGTCATTGAGAACAGATTTTTGGCAAAGAAATAAACGGCTGTCAGAAGGTTTGTGATGATGGATAATTCTCTAGCCTTACCGTTGAGATAAGAACAGTACCCTTCCACTCAGATAAAAACAACCTCACTTTTAAGACAATATATTTTTGGCCGTTTTAGAATTCAAAGATTCAAAGCATACAAATACCTTTGAGCAAGATGTGTGTGGAAGACGAGTAAGGCAATTTTGAACTTGAGCTTGAGAACTAGTTGACAAAATCGTTCTGACGAGTTTTTATGTACTTACAGGAATATAAATCCCAAGAATATCAGCCTATAATTATATTTTCATCGCATCTCAGAGGAGTATTTCAAGAATGTTAATGAGAAAATCATAAGCAATATTGGGCCTCTAAATAAAATGTATCACTTTATATTTGACGCATTTCACAAGAAAAAAAACCCACAGGTTTCAACATTTTTATAAAGCCTTGACTTCCCTCTCACTTAAAAACACTTTCATTTTTGTACCTTACCTTTAATAAAGGCAAAGAAGGGCTGCTGGAAGGCCAGTCCATATGATGATCTACTGTTCCTGGCTGATTTCAGAGAGTTTTAAGTAGACTATGACAATATTATGTTGGTTTGAATTGACCAATTGTGGCCAAAAGAACATCCAGTTAATGATATTGTGATGAATGTGTGTGAGGCACGGCACTATGCCACTGAGGGTAGCACTGGTGGTGTCTCACAGTACATCTCTCCACAACATACATGTGCTACTCAGTCTAGCATGAGCAGACTGAGTGATGAATGAGCATGCATCTCATGCAACCTCTCCGGTTCAGATTACGAGGGTACCTGGGGCCTGTATTCTTTCGGCATAGAGCTTCGCCTTTGGTTCTTCCTATGGATGTTCCCCCCTGTTCCCACCCTTCCCCCAATGTAGCAATTAAGAGAGTCAAATAAGGGGAACATTTTTTACTTTGTCCTGAATGTAATTAAAACCAATAGGCAAAATAGACACCTGAATCAGCTATCGAGGTATACAGCAACTGCAATGAATAGTATGTTAATTACTTGAGTATTTTACCTTTTATTAGTTTGTCCGCTGTGTGTAATGACTCTGAGTGGTCAGGAGGCTTTAGTTGAAAATTAAACCCATACAAGTCACTGAAGCAGACTCTGGTAATCAGTGAAAATTGTAATGGCAATTTCATCTATGAGCTACATATGCTACACCAAGCACCGATGGGTCCGCTGATGAAATTACATGTAGTGTTAGCCCAATTTGCCCGTGATACAAAACAGCAGATAGGCCAATTACACAGTTACAGCTGTAGCGTTATGCACCTTTAGGCTATCGACACACGGCCGCAGATGGCTGCTAATGTAAGGGTACAGCAACTTAATTTAGGTGGAACGTGATTCATTCCACTTGCATCTCCTATACTTTAGAATAAAGGTTTCATGGAATCACAGTAAAAAAGGATTAGAAAAATCAATAAGAGAGCGGCCTAAATGGTTCTTATAATTTATATTTCATTATTGCAGAGAAATCTAAATTGTAAAGAAAATGTAGATTTGCTTAGCAGAATCATTAGCACAGATCACTCAAAGGACTGAAGACACAGCTCACGATGACCGTCAAATCAATAACATGGCGTAGCATTAGCTAAAACATTAGCTCTAATAACCCACCCACATCCTCAACGACATTCTCTTCCAGCCTTCATTAACGTAACGGCTCTAAATTCGGAGATGATTGTAAAATAGTGGCCATAACGCAACAAACCCAATGACATCCAATGACAATCACTCAGCCACCGCTGCCAAATTCCCAAAAGTATGTAAAAGAAAATGGAAGAGAAACTTGAAAGAGAAAAACAAAACTACAGCCCAAATGAAATCACCAAAGGCACACACACTGGAAGAGGAATAGGTGATTCAGTTTTGAGATAAATTGCTGTAATTAATCATCGGTTTCCCCCTGATCTGCTTCCATGTTCATTACTCACATAATGAGAACATTCCTTGAAAAGTATGAGAGTCCTATCAAGTAACACCTCAACTACAGAATAGGTTTTTCGACCAAGACAGGAATTCTTTTTGACAGAGATACCTCAGCCAAAAAACTTCCTCCATCTCATTTTTCTAAGATTTCTAAGATGTTGGCAGTTTTCAGAGGAAAGACTGACATGTGACATTGCAGATGTTAACACAGTGGAATCACTAAGGGGTGCTGTTTCATGGCAATGGAAAAAAAAGACAAATGCAATGGACACATCCATTCCAATGACCGTTCTCTGCAGTCATGCAACGCTGCATTACGCCTACATTAATGGTCTCACAGTCCTAATGTTGATCACATTACATCACCATTAGAGCACTCAGCATTCTTATAAACCCTAAACCTATAGGCCGCCCATGCCAGTAGAGACAGCACCATTAATAGTATTTCAGAATGCACATTATAGGGGTGGTTGAAGACTTTCCCTGAGAGTGAGATGCAATAATTAGACTGTATGTGGTTTTGGTGGAAGGTGGTGGTATACAGAGTTAACATGGCTATTGAATTTGTATTTCTCCTGTTTTTTCTTTTTTTTTTATGATTTGCGACATGGGTGGACAGCCATTCTGATGCATTGATGCATTGCTCACAATTATTCAAATATATGAAAACACACACACACACAACTAAAGAGGTAAAGAACAACATTTTTGCTCACTATCAGAAATAATGATTTGCAACGAGGTAGTCTAGAAATAAAGAGCAGCCATTGCTGGCGAGAGAGCACTCAGGGATGGATATAAAACAGTTAGGCTATTAGTCGAGCTAATTGTATCGATTTCAATGAACCTAACTGTTTATAAAGCCTCCCTGTGAAGCCACTTGTAGGGATAAGAATACCCGTTCCGTAAGCTACTGTATGTCAGCAAAACACTGCATCGGAAACTTTAATGGTATATCATACTTGGCTGCAAACCAAGGAGCACTTTGCACTAGACAAGAATACACATCACCTATCACCTACTGTACAATTTCAAATGCAGACGACACAGCAGCATATACAGAACAACATTGTGGGATCACTTTTATCACACACACAAAGAGTAGGCGTTCTTCCGCTCCCTGAAACTTTAACTTTACTTTCGTAAACTTTAGTTTAGCTATTAGACTGAAACGAGCATTACATGGGCAGCTAGCTTCCGAACCACATTTAGTCGACCAATCAGCAAAGGCAAGATTTCACTTAAATGAAAACTGTAGCGGGAACGTTCACTAATGGCGTTCACTTTGGAAATATGGCACTTCAATAAACGTTATCCGGATGCAGGATCCGGTTGAGGCCCCTCAACAAACACTGCCGACTGCAGGCTCTCCAGAAACTAATGAATGAAGCCAATATGGTCTGGCTGTGTTGGAGGCTAGGCCACAAGTGGCCCAATAGGGGAACCAATAGGGCTGATTCACCCAGCGGCCATATTGGATCCAAGCTGTAGCTGGGCGGGGAAACTGAATGCGGAATAGGTGAATAAGAACTATAGCGCACGCGTGGATGTACCCTCACAGTAATGCAAGTTCTCCCCGGTTATCAGGTTACGTCTCCCCCATCGCCACCCCATCCTCCTGTCAGGGTTGGTCGCCTGTCTCAGACAATTTAATTCCGCTGGCAACAGTCTCCGGGAGAGTTCATAGCAAATATCTGCTCCCCTTTATTATTCTAATGATCACTGTCAATCTTGATGGATTACTGTACGCTTTATCGACCTGAGAGTAGAGAGAGAGACAGGCCCCAGCATGCATCACCGGCGGCCCACTTTGGGCTTCTTTATGGACAGAGCCATTAGGGCTGTTAATCAGGATAAAATGTCTATCTCAACGTCTGTTTTCGGTGGCTGACCACAATAATTACTCATTAAACATTGTGTTTTGCAGGAATATGTCTCCGTCCTGGGGCTCAGACAATATGATCCTAATGTTCTTTACATTAGGCCTCTCATTGTACTGGACTAGAAGTAGAGCGTCAAATCCCATTTTAAAAAGCCATTTGGATGGAGGAAAAGAGGAGGATTCATCAAGATGAACAGAACTAATAGATTGTAATAAATTGATGATGAGGTAGAACAGATACGTATTCATACTCAACCTTTTCAGCTTATTAAGTGTTTGAATAAAATAAAATTTCAGATCCTCTGCCAAGTATTGCTACTTAAAGGAAAACTTTAAGACCGGATCAAGCGAATGTTAAAGGATCCTTTCCATAATGTATAATTATGTATAATATATACGTAAGTATATAATATATAAGTATGCCAGCTCGTCAGTGGCAAAAACAAGCTTTTAGGATATACATTGAAGAGGTACTATCGCCGCAAAGGATGACATTGCAGCCCGTTTTCGTGGATTACAGCTGCAGTATTCTGGCTCAATTTTAACTATTTTAGTCCCTTAGACCTTAAATGATCAGAAAATAAGGTCCAGGTTGAATAATCCCCAAGTTTCCTTTAATTACTTACCTAATGTTGCCCAAGATGTCTTTCATTCACATTTATTGACGTTCTTAAATTTGATAAAACAAAAAAATCTCGTATTATGGGATTGATCGCAGGCCATGGTTGACCACTCAAGTTTCACATTCAATTAAAAAGGTTTTTGTTTTGAAAAGTAAGTGACGTAACTTTTTTGTTTTTGCATAAACACAATGCATTGTTCTTCGACGTCAAGCTTATCAGAGGCCACGGATGTTTGTTGAGAAGAGCTTAATGGGTTTGGAACCGTTTCAAAATTGTCAAATTCTAAGAATCCATTAGCGCAGGGAAATTAGAGAATGAAAGAAAAAGAACCTCCTTCTATGCCTGCACTGACTGCACTCACACCACGCCCAGTAGAGCTGCTTTCGTCCTGGACCTGACCAACATGGTAGGAAGGGGAGGGGGAGGGGGCATTCGGGTGCAATTATTAAACAATTAATTAAAACCTCAGCGAATACGAATTCAATATTCACCAAAATTGTCATTTAAAATATATTGCTCTCCAATGTACTGGGACAACAGTGTGGCTAATTAAGATAGGATGCCCCCCCTCCGCCCCCCAGTATGACCACACAGAGAGAGTAAAGGGAGCTCATTGATTTAGTTAATGAAAGGCTTGCCTGCATGTTTAGCTGCTTCCAGAGGGGCCGAGGTCAGCTGTAACATTGCGGCAACACTGCAGAGTAGACACCAGGGCTAGCGGTCCGCCCCAAAGATCTGCTACTGAAACCCTTATTTGACTCAGACAAAAATTAGGGCAATGAAAAGTTACAGGACATCCGCGTGAAACCGAGACTTGCAAGACAGCCAATTACAGAAGGCACTCAGAAACCTAGTTCTCTGGTGGCCTATTAGGGGTTCTGTGACAAAGAGGGATGTACATAATATGCCTCTGGATGAATATTCCTTGGGCTAGTAATACGAGAATCTGCCCAGCCAAAGCTGGAATTCTCTTGTACTGTTTTGTATATTTATTCATGTACTCGATAGTGTTACATTTTAAATATGTAAAGGAGTTTGCCGACAGGTATTTCTTCTGTCTTTGGGATGTTTGTGTGCATGAGTAAGTACATGTGCATGCAACCGATTTGTGAGAGTATGTGCGTGCGTGAGATAGTGATGTTTCGTTTCTGAGTCAGATCTAGGTGTGTAGTCAGTGTGCAAATGTCCTGGTGTGGCTGTGTTCTGAGTCACGTAGGCGTGAAACTTCATATACCTTCACAACAAGAGGCTTGGCTAAAAAAAACACCAGTTATTTTAGCATCTCATAAAATGCAGATGGCTATTCTGTCCCTGGGCTGTGTACTTGCTGCAACAGAATCAAAGTGTTGACAAAATGCTGGCGCCTTTTATTTATTTATTTTTTAAAATCAATTTGTTTGTGCGTGTCTACACGTTTGTGTAAGTGTAAGTGTGTGAGTGTGCATGTGTGAGAGTGTGTGTGTGTGAGTGTGTGTGTGGTACAAATTACAGTTGGTTTATGCATATGAGTGGGGGGGGGGGGTATCTTTATCTGTAGTACATGTATCGTGGGGTAAGTGTATGGATACCGCATTACTGTATGTTAAGTGCATACAGAGCAGTTGTGTGTTTGTATGTATGCACATGTACGTGCGTGTGTGTGTGAGCGAGTGTCCATGTGTGCACTAGATCATGTGTCGTATACTTGTCAACAACCAATGGGAGAAAGCAGATTATTCTCGTGTGATTTTGAACATGGCCGAGGGTGAGCGTTGTGCTCCACCTCCTGTTTAATCAAGCGTCCAATCAATTCACCCAATACAGCGGCATGGAGGGCCCTCCAATCACGTCCCTTTCCAGGCTTCTCAATACACACACACAAACACACCCTCACCGAGTGAACAAACCACGCACGTGGTCTCATCCTAGCATTACGCCACAAATCTTTATTAACATAGTGTTCATGGTTCCTGAATTACCGCCCTATTCATTTAAATAAATGTTTTCCACCACCAATTCCAGAACCTTCTTCAGGAAGTGATTGTAGGGCTGTTACTTTGGGGGTTAGTTGCTTTGGAAAGTATTACCCCAAATTAAAACTTGGGGAGTGTATTTGCTGAATAATAAGGCTTTGTACCAAGGTACAAGCGGGCTGGGTAGGGAGGTGTTTGGGTTAAAATTAGGAAGAATAGGACTTACCATTTAAGGGACGGTTTGTGCAGTGACTTGAATCTCTGTATTGTGCCAAGTTTCTAATTGTTTTATACCAACATTCTCTTCAGGTCATCTCGTAACCAGTACTGGAGTGACAACTATACTTTCGTTTATTAATCCTAGACGGGACATTGGGGTTTATTCATGTACACTTTAGTGTATGTATGTATGTATGTGTATATATA
>JAOPJO010000025.1:868575-878787 GCA_027123675.1 Molva macrophthalma | reverse complement strand
CCCCCCCCCCCCCCCCCCCCCCCCCCCCCCCTCGTCTTTCACATGTGATTTGAGGCGATTTCAGAAAGACCTCCACTACAGCATGACCAATCCATGTTGTGTAAATATGGATGCAGTGGAATCGAGCCAGTGAATTGAGTTCTCCCCCTCCCATTTGCCCTGAACTCCGCCTCAGTGTTTCATGGCTGTTAAAGCGTCTATTGACCGGTTTGAACTGTGACTAAGCGGGCCTGTGGTCGGCGCTATTTGAAAATATCCCAGGATATTTCCACCGGCAACCAATCTATGAGAAGCGTGAAGAAGAAAATACATAACATATACAACATCATAAAGTGTCAACGCATTTCAGACCGTCTGCAACACAGACAGAAAATCGAACAACGAACAAAATCAATCACTGATCGACATGTAGTGTCATCTGCGTCCCACGGTAAACACATGCAGTGGAGGAGAGAGCCTACTTCCAGCCAGACAAAGGTCTGCAGTACTTATGTACAATTACACATCTCTAGAGGGCAGTGTCAACAGCAATTTATTGAAGCAACAGAGCCGAACGTGTTCCTGTCCAGATGGCACCAACCTAACCCACGGACAAAGTGGACTCTTCTGTCTTGTGGGATTTCACATATGCCAAATATTTCTTACTTCATGGCTCCTAGTGACACAGGGCGCAAATCAATAAACAGCTAATTGTTTTTAGACGCTTGTCGGAGGGCCCCCGCAATCTTTCTAGAAACCGGCCCGCGCTGCCGCCGCATAAGTAGAAGGTGACACTATTTGGGTGTTCAGTCGCCTTCAAGTTGAAACTGACTTTTCAGTTGTTCCCCTAATACTGTTTGACGATTCCTACATTTTCCGACATAGACAAATATAAATGTTTTAACTATTCTCAATTGTTTACGATAAAAAACAACAATGGAGTAGAAAATAATATTACAAAAAAAGTGAACAGGACTCCACTTTCTTGAGCAAATGGCTTTTTCTGCTGACTTAAAGTAAACAGACTGTCAGAGTTTGTATTCATTGTTATTTTTTATTTAATTGTTTTTTGAAAAGGATAGACAACGTGGGGAATAATCCCACCACAACACTATCTTATAATACTGCCTATTAGTTTCTCTTTTTGAACGAAACTGCTAAATTTCTTTCCCTCTTCTATTGATTTTTATATATTTCATGGTTTAGGCAATGAATAATTATATGTCTATAAAGATAAATATATTAATTTAACATAGTGTGGGAGCCGTCATAAAGGCTGAATTTCAAATGGCCTAATCTTAGGCTTACACATTTTTTTTCAGTACCACAGGACATTATGCGTCCAGTAGCATCCAAATTCAAATAAGACTAAGACCTTTGTTACTCTGCAAAACACCAACACCAAGTTAGAACAACATTGTATTCCCCGAGAGGCTCCAAAACCCATAAAAAAAAACCTCAGTCATGACATATTCATGAATGGAAATTATACATTCACCGCATCTTCATTAGTCTGTCAGCTGATCCAGGGGGCTGCTACAAAATGAGCAAGCATGTAAAACCATTTATGTTAAAATTTTGGTCAAAGTGATGCACATTGCGACCCTATATTGTAAACATTTTAACAAGTCAACTGCTTTACATTTAAGCGTATACATCTGAACCCCTAATAAAATTCAAGTTGGCTGGTATCTTAACAGAAAAAAGCCACGTCTTGATGTACGTGTACTTTGCTAGAATCCTCAATACCATTTTTTTAAGTTTTAAAAGATGACACTGAATGACCTTTGCCCTGTGACCAAAGGTCACACACCATTGCCGTGGTGATTTTGATGGTTTAATTGAGGTGTCTTAAGAAGCCATTCTTACGAGCACAGTTTGATGTTGGTTAGCAATCAGCTATGTTTAGACTGATGATTACAGAATAGTGTAAGGGGAAGACATCCAGTCAATCATCATGATATTGTAATTGTAGCTTCATTTTACAGCTTTATTTTACAGTAAGTGTCTCCATTACGCACGGCCACTGGCTCATTATTTCAAAGTCTCATTAATAATAAATGATACATTCAATCTAATGATTATCATTACTGTTAATATGGTTTGTTAACTGAAATATTTGCCAAAACGGTCCAGAAATAGCAAAACAAGGTCACGCAAGGGACCTATAGGCCTACTGCTCAGTGGAGAAGGGTTTTTTTTTTTTTTTTTTTTTCTCTAGGAAGAGCCTGGTTTATACATTTGGCCTTTACTTTCTGACCTTTGGTCACCTCAAATGCTCTTTTTAGAAGAACTTTATAATAACACGTTATTGGAGGTGGGAAGACACCAAATGAAAACCCTTCCTGATCTGTGACTTTCTGTTCGAACCCAGGACCTTATAGGGCAGAGAGTCCAAAATGCTAACGACTACAGTATCCTGTCCCAATATTATGACTCCACTGTGTTTGTTGTTAATGTAAATGAACGGTTAGCATGACACTCCCCCACAACAAGCTTTACCACAGCAAGCATTTGAGTGATTAGTGTTAATTTTACTAAAACTGTACTGTCTGAAGGTGTGTTACCGAGGTGCACAACAGTGTTCCAAAACATTGTTTCAATAATTTGATAAGTTGTCCCTAGCGATATGTGGAACAGAATTACGTCTTCTATGATAAATGTATATGGCTCAAGCCTTTTGTTGACATTGCTGTCCTATAAGTTTCCTATACCTCAACATTTTTTTACTACTGTTTTTCTTCACAATCTTTGTTATACTTGTGATCCCGAACCAACAATAATACATATTTCCCCTGCCTCACAGTTTGAAAAAGTTCAACCAGCTGCCAGGTGAAACATTGCCAATCTTGAAATAATCTGATTTTGTTTCATTATACGTGGTACATTGTGAAACACTGTTTTCTTGGCTTGAGTGTCCATACTATTACTTTTCACAAAAACTACTCATCAAAGACTGTAACTTAAACAACTTAATAATAGGCTGTACTTGTACGTGATGAGAAAACACAGTGTTATAGTTTAACACACATCACTTTTGATTCCAACAGAATTAAGAGAGACAGTCACAGTGAGTAGGATCCATATAAAGGATTGTGACAGAATGTCAGGGATGATGTTGTGTAAGAAAGGTGGTGCAGCACTGCAATTAAAATAAATACCGGCTGTTGCTCTAATCTTGAAGAGGGAACTTTCACCCAGGTAGCATTTAAATCATGGTTCTAGACAATTAAAAAAAAAAAAAAAAACAATGGGCGAAGCTATATTTAGGCCTAATTTCTTCTCTCCATTTGATCTCCAACTTTAGGTTTGAACAGCAGGGATAAATAACTATAAAATGCCTTAAAGGAGTAATACAGACTAAAAAACTGACATCAGTATAAAATGTCAATTGGTGATATACAATGCACCCCTGGTCCTATTTTACCATTTTGTGTAGTATTTCACTTTGCCGCGACTAAACTATATTTCTGTACATCACACGGAGACACTGGAATCTGATATTGCCCACATATATAACATTATGTGAACAGCAAAACAAAAAAATTGGATCTGACCAATAAATCTGAATTGAACAGTGAGCTTGCAGTGTGAAGGAAGCCTCAGGCTTCAATTTCCATTTTTTAAAGGTTGTTCAAAAAAGATTTCAAATTGTTACATTTGAAAACAGGTTTGATTAAAATAAAAATTATAACATACCTTACGGTTGTTTTCATTTGCATTCATAAATCACTCATGTATTTTAAAAACTTGGTCAACATGAAGACTTGAAGGAGTATACAAAAAAATACAAATGCATAACCACACCGTGGGAATCTAGATCTACATATATTTGGATATGCAAGAGTAGTCTCCTAGCTGCTCTTGCAAACGCTCATCTTCAGAGCGATGACAACACACATGGCTGTCGGAAGCAGAGCTGCATGGATATTATTGCCCTGTGAGGACGAGGTCTCAGGTGTCATGGGCGATGCACACAGCGGTGTGCCAAAGCCATCACCTACGATTAGGGGCAGACTTCTGAAAACCGGACAAGAGGAAGGTAGTCTGGCTGACCGGGTCTGGCACCGCCGGCGCAGACGTGCTTGTGATGCACAATCTGTTTCCTCCGATGTTGCTACCCTAGCGCAGGTGGTCGCGGACAAAATAAACCTCCGGGCCAGCTACACGTGCAGTCCTCCTAGAGGCATTGAGGTATGGTATGTGTATTGTACTTTTATCCAAGGCAACCTACAAGAGAGACTGAGAACTAGAAATGAGGAACTAGAAACTATCAAGGTGCTGCTAAAGCAACATTTAGCAAGAGCATATATAGGAATCAGAGCAGGGTAACTTTAAGATTTCAAGTCAAGAGAGGATAAACAAAATAAGAAGGCATTCTTTAGTTTATATTGGCCGAGGAAGCTCGTTCCACCATCAAGGTACCGCACTTAAAATGAGTGTGGTACAGAACGGGAATTTGTTCCATGTAATGGAGACCAGACACGTCATCAGTAACAGAAAGAGAGAGAAACAGATACAGCAATAAAAAGATGTTAAGTCACAAAAAACATCTAGCAGCTGCATCACAATTAATTAACCAACTATTTGAAAGGACCCAGTGGAAGCAGATGCCACTGCATATTGTGTTGAGTCTCCATGTTTTAATCAATGCTATTTGTACATTTGTGAATTTTACTGAACACAATCACAAACATCACTCAAACTGGCTCAACTGGCAGAAATATAATGTTAATTTAAAACCATAATATAGTTTGTGCGTTTAGTGGACCTTTTAGTTTACATTTCACACAAATATTTAGTCCCAAGCAGGGCTGGACTGGCCATCTGGCATACCGGGGACCTTCCCGGCGGGCCCACGAAACTAGCTTTTCTTTAAATTACATTTTGTTGTCTGAAGGCCCATAAAACAGGTAGATCGGCCCTTTGGTTTTTTTCTTAATTGGCACTGGGCTGGCCAATCACATATTTAAACCCCTGCCCCTTTTGGGCTCATTGCCTCCATCAAGCAGCATGTCTGCAGTGTGACAATAGAAGACAAACGCGAGGAAGGCGTGGAGATATTGCGGGCCAAAAAAAGAAAGGCCCTTCAGACAGACGCTGCCACGTGTGCCAGACTGATCGATTTACTGCAGGACCTTCAGCAGAACGTTACAGAGCCCTTCTGGTGCCGGCAGACACATAGAAACCTCCAAGCAGGGAGCACTTTACAAGCGCACAATTAAAATGTGCGTGCCTGCGAAAAAGATTGCGGTGGGTCGGTTTTGGCCGAAATGCGAGGGCCGATTATTTTGTCCCAGTCTCGCCCTGGTCCCAAGTAGGCTATGAAGTTTCCTACTAAAATCAGCACAAAGTCATTTTGCCTATAAACAAAAGTGCAAGACTACAAAAGAATGGAATTGGGGCAAGGCATGTTGAAGAACAAATATCAGGTAGGATCAGGGTTAGATGCACAAGATTATTATTATCTACTTTTAAAATATGTTGCCTTCTGTTTCAATTTATAGGCCTAGGCTTTAGGCTAACTTGTTCCACCTGATCATAACATTTTTATTTAAGTGTCGCCTCCTGTCGGTTTAATCCCCATCGCTTGTTTCCTGTTTCGTTTATGAGGTTGTTTCACTGTGTGCAACTTTATCAAAAATGATTTAATTTCCACCATTCAACTTTTATTTCAATCACTTAAAATGCACGACACAATAAAGTATTTAGCTAATTACGTCACATCAACAAAATAGCACTGTCCTTATATGCCTGCCCAATTTATAAAAGGTTTAGGTATAACATAGGTAACAACACACAAACAGGTCACACCAAAAAGACTAGAGTTGGGTAAAGCTAGCCTCATGAGACCATCCCAATATCACATTCTGTTTCTCTCTGCAGAGCGGTCGGCCTCGATCCCCTTGAAAGCCTTTGCCAAAAAATGTAAAATGCTAGGACCACCCGGGGGATGGCGTTTCAGTTCATGAAAAACAAGGAGCGCCAAATAAAATAAATAAATGGCGGCACCGAGAGAAAGTGTGCCAGTCAAACCTGTTTTTATCCGAAAAAGAGACTGAATGGCGATGTTTAAAAATGAACAGAAACCTGAAATGAAAGGCTTTTCTCAGATTCTAATACGTTTTTCTGCTTTGCTTCCAACTGGAGTCTGCAACAGCGTAGAGAGCACGAGCATCACTCTGATTGGCTGGAGTTTTTCAAACAACGTAAGGCTGTGGCCATATTTGGAAATCAATCATCAGACAAAGAAGATGTAGGAAACAATGACTTTGGGTTATGAAACAGCTCATACAGGTTTAGTCTGCAGTCTTCAGAAGTTAACAATTAATACATTAATTCAATATACAAAGCACTTCAACTACTAAGTTGTCAATGGTGCTCAAAGGTAGTTAGAGCAAAGCTTCTCCAAGGACTGGTACAAAGAAGAAAAGAAGAAACCAAATGGCCGATCATCAGCTGGGATGTATATTAACCTGGGTCTGAGCTTGGACAATGAAAAAGGGCAAAGGTAGATTTATTATTTAAAAGCAACAGAAGATGAACCATTAAAGGTTCTGATCTTTACTGAAGGAAATTAAGATAGCATGAAAAAGTCAAATATAGCTGTAATGCTTATTTAAAATGATAGTCCTATATTAATACAAAACTATCTAAATCTATTTCCCTGATGAATGTAGAATAAAAACATAACAATGAGACATATCAAAGCACCCCATTAATTTAAGTAATGAAATACTTACATTTGTGTACTATATACACAATATTATATTATTATAGCACTAACAATGAAACAGAATATTTGCATGTATTTTGCAAAAGCAGGAAACCAATTTAAAAAACACCCCAAGATGAATATAAATACTTTTTTTCTAAAAACCCGATTGACTCCAATTCCGTGGATAATAATTCCAACCATTATCAAGCAGGCCTGCCATCCGTGGCAGTTATTAAAAAAAAACAACGACAGACAAAAGATGGCACCTTGGCTCCGACCAGCATCACCTGCCAGCACATTGAGTCACATTGCGAATCATGCAATTGGGATTGAGATGCAGATAGCCTCACATTCTCCACACCTATAATCTGTGTCAACCTCAGTGGAAACGGGGCTTCCATTTCCATTGAGGCGCCGTTCTGGGACAGCCAGACCAGCACAGAACAATCATGACCACAACACGGGGTTGTTTTTTTTCATTTTCTGAGAGATTGAATTTGATAGCGCTTGATGTTGAATTTCCATGACACTCAGGGAACAATTTTGGAGGATCTAACCCCTGTGAATTGGTTTTTGTTTCGTTCTTTTATTCTCAAGAGGATTTGATGGTTAACGGCATGACTGTTCCGATAAACAGTCCCCAATGATCTAGGTAGCTTGCCATGCTCTAATGCAGGGGGGACAAGCACTATAAACACTGACTAACAACATTGACTAACACTAACAGCCACAACATTGTTGGCTATTCACCCCATTAGGCGTGACTGATAAATAACATGGCAAAGACATGTTATGTCCTTTATAAAAATACGATAAAACTATGTTTTATGAGTTGTTTTTAAGCGTCTTTAAGCTTGACATACAGCAACAAATGAAAAAAATATGCATGTTAAAAAATAGATATTTAATTCGTTATTTCTTTTGCATGGTGACCTGTGTGGTTTTGGTAGTAATTTAAAGTGGACAAACCCCAGCTGTGGAGGTGGTGACATCACATCTGACCGGTGATTGGCTGTTGATTCGTTTGTCACAAAGATCAAATCTTCTGCCGCTGTGTTTGGATGTCAAACCCTTGCCTGCCATAATAACTGCCATATAGTTAGGAAAACAAAAAAAATGTATTGTCTTTGTAGCAGTTGCCGTTTCCACGTGCCACCTAGGTGGCCTTACTGGGCTCCTCCAATGACCAGGACACAGGCTGATGTGGCGTCAATGGGTTTATTGCACAGTTGGTCGAACCGGCAGCTGGTCAGGACTAGCATGTCAGAACTCTCCTGAGTGTGTGTGTGTGTGTGTGTGTGTGGTGATGGCTGCTTTAACCATGTGTGCATTGATTGGACAATGCACCACAGGTGTGCAGCCTCACCCTCACCCACCCAGAGTCTAATCAGTCTGAATCGGGCCAGGTGAGGCTGCGTTAACCAGCCATCAACCACACACACGCTGCAGTCTTATTTTGTTGTAGCAGTACAATATTTTCCTTCATCAACGAATAGGATATAAAATACATTAAATAATAAAAATGCAAGTAACATAAAAGCACAGCTATATTTTATTTGGATAATATTGGATTTATGTCTCCAATAATGGATGAGAGGAAATGAGGAAATACATTTTTACCATGCTTTTATTTGAGCTTTTACTTTTCCCTTCAGAATAGGAGATTAGTATGCCTGCCCCACTGGTTTCCTTTGGCAAGCAGTGAAGGGTGTGTAATGTTCCATGTGCTTTAATGTGAAATAGTGATGTAGGTTCCAGCAATCAAACGGATACTGTTATCTGCCACACTCCATTTTGAATGCACTCCAGTGAGTGCAAATGCATGCTGTGAGATACAATGGCTAATTGGCTGATCCAACTCAACATTAAGGCATTTCATAGCACACTTAGAGCCTTTTCAATACTATTCAATGTGCCATTACTGGGATTCAATTGAGGAGAGACGAAAGTAATAGGGTTGCTCAGAAATAAGCATTCACTACTCGAAATGATTCAGGCATGGGCCCTATCTTAAACTTATCAATGTTATAATGAGTGTCATTTTTGTTTCTGAATCATCTTTTTTTGAAGGCATCACTGATGTACAAGCATAATTGTATGTGAGTGTTACTTAACATGAACTACAAAGAGGGGGCTGTGGAATGGGGTGCCATCTATAACTGTGAGGCTCTTATTTTTCGCGTTGAGAATCCAAAAACATCTGTGGCAGGAAGTTCACAAGAGCTACATAGTAAAAATACCCAATACGGCCTAATAAAGGTGGATCCATGTTTCATACAGCTTATGCAGCTGGGAGCAGTTCATTTCCTGAAGTTTAATGCACTTTAGCCCTGCTGTAATCTATAACTTTGTGCTGAGATAATCCATATATCTCCACTTGTCATTTTCCCCAATATGGTTCTCTTCAATCACCCAACTAAAAGCCCCATTAATTTGCCAAAGTAACATAGCTGAAGACGGAAATCTATTGATCATGCAATTGCAGAAGGAACTACCCTTTTAGTCCCCACCCCACCCCACCCCACCCCCCTAAAACATTCATTGGTTTGTTCTTGAGTAAAACAGATGATTTAATAAAGCCAAACATCTATTTTTATTTTATAGTTCTTGCTACCTGCTCTTAAGGGAAAGCACTGGGACCAGTCGTCATTTGGTCAAATAACAATTTAAAACACTGGGGCGCAGGGAGACAAATGTTAGCTTGCTGTCAGTGTTGTTTATTAACTCTAACAAGATCACATGATCATTGACAAAGGACCATTCAACAAATACATCTCACAGACATTGCTCTGCACAGCACAGCACAGTATAGACAATGCTAAGGTTTAGTGTTCAACACGTAGATAGCACTTTATTTGTATGTTGATGTATGCATGTTTCAGTGCTAATGAAATAGATGTTGTTAGCCCAAGTTGATATATGTCTAAGGTTAACAAGATGCTTTAGGTAATATTGGAGAATATATGGAGAATCCACCAGTTCTGTATACTTTTGAAGGCTGTTGTACTGTTATACTGGCTGTTGTACTGTACATGGCTTAGTATGGGGTGGTATAGTACAGTCAATTAAAGAGAAGAGTATAATAGTACGGTACGGTATAGTTTGGTTCAGTATGTTATGGTCTAGTAGGGTATGATATGATATACTATAGTATAGTATAGTATAGTATGGTATGGTCTAGTATGATATAATAGTATGGTATAGTACGGTCTGGTACAATGCAACATTTGATAGCAATCTCAGAACACAACACCAGTAGTGGTGATGGAAGCGTCCATATCAAAATATCTATAAATCATTTTCTACAGTGAGAGTGCTAAGGGGGGGATGTTATGTAGAGGGTGTATAGGTTGTTTTTGATTAACTCCGACACCCTAGCCATGTTCTGCAGGAATGGCTGTTTACCAGGTCAGATGGAGACTTGACCTTGACTATTTACTGAATCTCTCTCTCTCTCTCTCTCTCTCTCTCTCTCTCTCTCTCTCTCTCTCTCTCTCTCTCTCTCTCTCTCTCTC
>JAOPJO010000025.1:847191-861140 GCA_027123675.1 Molva macrophthalma | reverse complement strand
CCGCGCGGGTCAAGGTAGTTAGGGTGAAGAGAGAACTAGCCATAAATCCCTGCTGGGCGTTGTTGAACCTCCATCCATTAGGGCTGCATGACACATTTGTATGCTTTGAATGAGGGATGGCCGTGTCAGAGCAGAGAGGGCGAGAGAGAGAGAGATGCAGAGATGCAGAGAGAGAGAGAGATGCAGAGAGAGAGAGATGCAGAGAGAGAGAGAGAGAGATGCAGAGAGAGAGAGAGATGCAGAGAGAGAGAGAGAGAGAGAAAGAGAGAGAAAGATGCAGAGGGAGAGAGAGAGAGAAATGCAGAGAGAGAGTGAGAGCGAGAGAGAGAGAGGCAGAGGCAGAGAGAGAGAGAGGCAGAGGTAGAGGCAGAGAGAGAGAGAGAGAGATGCAGAGAGAGAGAGAGAGAGAGAAAGAGAGAGAAAGAGATGCAGAGGGAGAGAGAGAGAGAAATGCAGAGAGAGAGTGAGAGAGAGAGAGGCAGAGGCAGAGAGAGAGGCAGAGGTAGAGGCAGAGAGAGAGAGAGAGAAGCAGAGAGAGAGAGAGAGAGATGCATGCCAAAAGGCTTGACCACTCAAACCACTCCGGCTGTCGTGCTCTACTGCATTCTGTAGTTTAAAGCTGCACACATTGTCCACTTTGTTCACTGTGGCCATCACTATGGATCAGGATTATTTGAGATATGTATAATATATAATAATAATACATATAATATATTAATAATAACATTAATAATAAATAGAAAAATTAAATATAATAGTTATACAAATAAAAACCTGCCGACTGCTTGGCTATTTTAAAAGGTAGAGGCACCTGGGTGGATACGTTTGTATTCTTTTAAAGCTCGTCATTTAAGATCATTCGGAAGAAACTCATGCCTGAAAAAGTCGCATTTACATGTGTGTGCATGCTTTGAAACATTCACATGTTGAGCCAAACAAGTATCACATCAGAGCCCCTTTGTTGTGCCGTTGTCGGAACTGGTCTACAGTGAGAACCGCTAAACCCAGATCAGTAGTTGTCGGCACTACTCTGGAGCAACATGGAGGCTGCTTGTCCCCCCCCCCCCCCCCGCATGTCTTGGATGTTCGGTTCCTGACGATGGGCAGACATGTGGCGTACGCGGGGGAGCCGCTCCTGTGTCTGGCGTCACAGTGTCAAACAGCAGAGATAATGTCAGCACCATCCAGATTAATCTGTCCCAGCGAAGGCCAGGGATTAAGGCCATGCATGAAAGTGGGACAGCATGGAATCAGGGTTTGGCAAGAGTGGGCGTTTTGAGTGGGAGGCCTGGTTTGAACAGCGCCACACTGTGGCGGTGAAGGTCAGGCACCGTGTCTAATCCGTCTGCCAACATGACTCAACAGATTGTTGTTTGGCAGCGTATTTCATTATTATTTTAAATAATTATAATATATTAAAATATAATATAAAAACAAAAAATCATACATTCTTAGTTTAATATTAATAAATAGAGGAAGAAAGAAATGAATTAATAAATAAATGCATCGCAAAGGAAATGACAGGAGAACAAGGTTCATCCATTGCACCTGAGGGTACTGCCCCATTTCATTATAAAACATTTATTTGGGCTGTACAATCCAGGACATGAATAAGACATTACCAACTTCATTGCAGATGAAGACAATGTTTTAAAGACATGGAGGTTCTAAGGATGGTTCTAAGAAGGGTTCAAAGGAGAGATCTGGTTCTAAGAAGGGTTCTCAGGATGGTTTTCCTGTTGGTTCTTCATTTTTAAGAAGGATTGTGAGAGGTGCTAAGATGGTTTTAAGAAGGGTTCTAAGGAGGATTCTAAGGAGGGTTCTGAGAAGGCTTCTATGAAGGGTTCTAAGGAGGGTTCTTAGGATTATTCATGGTATGTTCCTAAGGAGGATTCTATGGTTCTGTTGTTCAGAATCATAAACAAGACATGCATTTTAAAGGCGGATAATGACTGCACAACTGTAAGATCCCTTGTGCATCATAGATACTACTACTGCTGGGTTTGGGGTGTGAGAAAACACGCCTGCATTCAAGGCACACTTAGACGTTTAAAAGCCCTAGTGTTCAGTGTGAGAGGATCAGAGGCATCTTAGAGTCATTCTGCTGGTTAATTACACAGAGTGCCGGGGCTAAATCTGGACTGACTGTCATTAATGGAGCTAGGCCATGTCTCAAACAATGCCACTGACACCTTTATTAGTTCTTGGTAACAAATTGAAATCCAATCTGCCTTCGGACATTGGCTTAATGGCTCCTGAAGCAGCCTTCTGGAACAATATTGTGTTTGTTTTTCTGTTCGGTGCCGGGCGATTTTGTGTTTTACGGTTCAGTCGGGCCGTTACATGGTTTTCGGCGGAAGTCGATAAACACTATTGCTGTTTAGCGGTACTTATGTATATCTTATGGTACTTATGTTTTAACAACAGGGAGTGGATAATCACCCTTTGGCTCAATGGCACAAGCTCTACACTGGAAATTGAAACTGAACTGAGCTTGGGTTTAGTTTGTTTGTTGTCTGATATTCAGGTTTAAAATGGAACACAGCCGCTTCAAGGATAAATTGTCCTGAGCGAGACTTGGTTAAACAAAATAACAAACGGACCGGATCAAGCGAAAGGTTAAGAAGAAGAAGTCGTATTTCTCTTTAGGGATCCTTTCTATAGTGTTGTCTGACACTTATAATAACAATCTCAGCCTGTCAGTGGCATAAACAAGCACTTTTACAGTGTACATTGACGGGGCACTATTGCCCAATAGGGTTACATCGCAGCCTGTTTCGCAGCTGCGATTGCTATGAAGTGCTCTCGCTCAATAACGGCCCAATTTATAATTTTTTAGCCTGCATGAGTCACTTAGACCCAAAATGATGGGAAAATAAGGTCCAGTGTAAAAGACCAGAAGTTATTCTTTAAGTGTCCAAGACTAGCCAATACTGTAAATCCATAACTTTACCTTCAAAGTGTTTATCAATTGACTACTGCATTCAAACTAGGCATGAAATAATACATAATCTATCAATAAAACATTTTATTAATGTTTTATTAATTAATTAATTAATTAATTAATTATTAATTAATTGTATTAATGAATCAGTTTCAAGCAAGGGGAGACCTGCCACACAGTTAAAAGCCAGTTTAGCTCTCTCTCTCCTTTTGGTCCCGTTTGGCCTTTATACTTTAACACTTAGTGCTGTTCTCTGTTTAGAAACACTAGGTTAGGAGTGTTGCTACCAACTGTATTTTTGGGTTAGTTTAGTTAGGGTAGTGGACGTGTGGTCTGCTGCGTTAGCTGTTAGCTTAGCTTTGTTTTGTTTGGTTCTTTTCAAGTCCCAAGGCCCGGTTGCTTTGTCGTTTTTACGTGGGGGAGGTAACATCCGTTACCTCCCCCACTGCCCCTAGACAGTGGGGTTGTAACACATGTGCATTGTAATGTGTAAGAAAAAAAATGAAATAACCTTTTTGAGCTTTCCCTGAATGCAAAACCCTGCCCTTCAGTCCCTCATATATTCAACCTTGTGTGTGTTTTGTGTCAGTTTTACTTGAGAAGCGAAGACCAAAGACCTGGATAAAACTTTTTCTTCAAACCTCTCAAGTTGTTTTATTGAAAAAGAATACTTTTCTTCTGTGGCCAGGTTATCTCTCCTTCTGTTTGCCATGTTTACCATGTGGGAAACTGTGTGTGCGCACATGTGTGTATGTATGTGGTGAGTGTGTGTGCCTGTGAAAGCTGTGTGTGTCTGTGTGTGCATGCGGCGTGAATGTGTGCGTACATGTGTACGTGTGCAAATGTGTATGTATGTGTGTGGGTATGTGAGTCAATATGTACGCGCGCGTGTGTGTGTGTGCGCGTGCGTACGTGCGTGTGTGTGTTTCTCTGGAAGTGATAACTCTGAGGCAGATATGAATCAGTGATAGGTCTATTTACTAGGGGTGAAAGCAGTCTTGTGTTTTCCGAAGTCTTACTTCTTTAGTTCAGACAGTGACAGCCACTGAGATGCTCTGTATTAACAGATTGTATCGATGTTGTGGGCATATTAAAGCTATAAGATGAAAGATATAATTTTAAATTCTGTTCCTCTCTTATCCTCTCCCCTCAGCACCTTATGGCAAACGGTACAACATTGAAAATAAAATAAAAATAAAAGGCATCGTCACATACTACAGCCATTAACATTTTCTATATTCATCCTTCTAGAGTAGACAGATATTCATTGAACTGAAGGTGAGCAACAGGGAGAATCAAAATTTGATTTGACATTAAAACATCACTCTACTTTTACTCCAATATATTTGCAGTGAACTCATGGTAACATCATGGTCTTATCCTCCCACCACCAAGTCGTAATAGTCATCCATTAGCGGCACTACCGCTAATTTATACTTAAATACTTTTATTTTTTTACTTCATTTTAACCCCGATAAATACTTTTGATTCCTAAGTAAATGTATGACTTTAACTCAAGTTTCTTATGGATAACTTTAACATTCACCAGAGTCACTTTCCACTTAGATATCTGTACTTTTTCTCAAGTGTGACTTTCTAGTACGTTATACACCCTTGGTTATGATAAGCCTGCTGAAAGAGGGGGATGTTTCACCGGGAACAGTCTCACGCTTGCAGCCATTTTGGATGAATTGCCCCAGATGGGCGATTCACTCTGCAGTGGAGATGGATTACGTGCCTATTTTGATTAAATATGACAGGTGATACAATCAACAAACAACACACAAAACAAAATATTTGACGTGTACATCAGCTGTGTGTTCCTAGCTAGCTGCACCTGCTGCTGGTTTTTTTTTAAATTAATTAACACGCTACAACCTATTTATACATGTTTTTATAAACGTATGTGAAGTACAAGCAACAATTACCTTCCCCCCCCCCCGTGTGCCCTAAGGCGTATCACTGTCTATATTTCACCCAAGGGAAGCCTTTGTACTCTATGCCATTTTTAAACAAGGGCAAACAATAACACATGGAGATAAGGATACTTTTATTAGCGCAGTGATGTTGTGTAGTAATGCTTTGCAAACTGTTTGCTGTTTGCGAAGAAGTGGTAGCCATTTTGTGTAGTTAGTTTAGTGTGTGTTTTTTTCACATTTAAAATATGTAAAAATGCTTCCTGGAACTTTGGATTGACCTATTGACTATTTGTTGGCCTAATGGCTCTTTAAAAAAATTACTTGCCACACTGAATTAAGACATTTTGATTAAAAACACTGGTCTGCAAAACAAACGTTTGTGAATGTTGGATTATCACTTTTCTTTTGTGTGTGTGTGTTCAAACCAAACTAAAATAAAAAAATAACTACAATTGTGAGGGATAAACCTTTCTTTCTTGTTACCTTCATCTCCAATGAAATGATTGAAAAGTGTAGATACGTTTCTTCTCACGATTATTGTCTTTAGACGCCCTACTCAACTTTTGAAAAGATGCTGTTTTCCAAAGTGACTTACCATATATTCAGATAGATGGAGCTAGGATGCCCACAGGCACGCTGTTGAGTCGGAGTCGACCACCTTATAACCACGAGACTACCCTACCATTTTTCATCTTGTTCTCTCCTACAGCCATTCACATCTTATAGTTCTTTACGAGATCCTCTGTGGAAACATCTCTGTCATTATCAAGCGCTATCCTGAGTCGACGGCGTTCAAACACATGCATGTGATGCAGCGAGGAGATAAAAGGACTCGTAGATGAAACAAGTGAGATGAAGCATCAATGGAGTGTCATGAGAGAGACTCTTTGTTCTTTAGTGTCACAAGGAAGGAACGTGATACAGGAATGTTGCACTAGAAAAAGGAACAATACAGAAATGGACACGGCGACGAAAGATGCCTAGTTAACCATTGAACATGGCTTTTGGAACTGCTGTTGGTGGATGAATAATGATAATAATTGTACAATAATTCCGATGTTCAAAGAAACGGCTTGCCTACATGTGTTTGGCTTTAAGTCAACAACGAACAAAAAGAAAAAAACTCTAAAGATGTTTGTGTTGACGCTGCAAATGCAGCATCATGGAAAGAGACTCTGGAATTCCTTTGCATTTGCTAAGCCGTTAGTTATTTACCTGTTTGGGGAGGTAGTTCAGCCTGCTCCAGGTAGGCATAGGGTAACAGCTAGGTGGCAAGCTTGTAGATGTACAGAGTGTGTTCATTTGAATTTGTTTAGATACGAGAAAAAAACTCCCGCTACCAATCCAATATCTTCCAGTGAATAGCCTCCCAGACCAACAGAGCGTGTAAAATAAAAGATAAAAGACTTGATGCGACATTAATTTTAAGCCCTGGCAAAATCTAACATTGGTGCCGCTTGTTTTTGGCGAGGCATTTGCTATCACAGGCTTTTGCCAGGTGATAATGACATTCCTGCCAATTTTCCACCCGGTAATCTATTCTCATCCAGATGGATCCACACAATTCACTGCTGCTTCATGTGTTCAGCGCCAACTTGAGAAAAAACACAACTACCGGCATAATTGATACGAAACCAACCTTATAGAATTAACCACTGATTAACAGCCGGAGTGAGACCAGGCCGATGTGGTGAGGATGTTTAGAAAGCAGCCACCGTGTTCACCCAACACTTGCTCCTCTAAGATGATTGACATCAGTTCATTGCTCTGTTTCATATGTTGGCCGTTCTCGAGCGTGAATAATGTAAGCATTTCGTGTAGCACGGTGGGGATGTGGTGGTGCTGAAAACCCAGCAGAGTGATCCAAGACTCCAGGGCTAGAGTACGATCAACATGAGGCAATCTACCACAAAATGATCCATGGTCTTCCCACCACCTTGGAGAGGCAATCCATGTCCTCATATAGGCGTGAGGAATTTTTTTCTTTCTTTCCATCGTTCTATTTTCCCGCTCCATAGACTTTTGACTCCATATTGCAAGTAGTAACTTTTTATGAGTGATGACCCCCTATATCAGTGATCGCCTGCAGTTCTAATCAGTCAAGCATTGGTACAGGGAGAGCAAATGGATAAATTCAGCCCGAGGCAGTAATTACGAAGGTCAAGTGTCCAGACAAAGCGCAAATTGACCACATTGACGCTCTTTGCGCTCGCACAACAAATACAAGAAAGAGAAGGGAGAAAAAATAAAAAGGAAAAAAATGTATATCCTATGTAATGTGGTGAAGGCACAGGCATGGAAGGCGTACCAAAGAATGAAACGGTTAAGGACTAAAGGAAATCAATGATCCGGTGGCGGCTGAGCCATCACTCCCTCTACCTCCCTGAGGACCACAAGCCCCAGGTTCATCCCTGTGTCACCTCTTCTCAAAGGCAGCTGTCTTTAGAATGGATTGTTGGAATATCATGGATAAGAAACGCTGGAACCAATTAGAAAGGAAGAAAAGGAGAGTTAACCCACCTAATGCTTATCACGGAAGTCCCCTTGAGGAAACCGCAGCATCTTCCAACTTTGTAATCTTCGTCAATTAGCAGACGCTTTATATCCAAAGGGACATCACAGTGAATTCAGACCCAAGTCATTAAAGAGCAGGTAGGGGTTTAGGAATGCTTCACGGTGACTACAACTAGACTGCGGACAATGGGGTGCGAACCCGGAACCTTTATTCTGGGAGTCATCCCAACACCCTCACAACCATCTTTATCATCATTCCGAGTAGGAGTTTGGTGATTTTTTAAACACCAAAACTATAAAGCTGTTTTGGTGTTTGGTGTTTAAAGCTGTCGTGCTGTCATGTCCCTCTCCTCAAAACAACTTCCCTCTGCTGATCCTTTTTTTTATAAAAAGGTGTATTATTAGACAAACCTATAATTAAAATAATGGTTAAACCATTCCCCCGTTTTGTCTCGTATTCACAAAGGACCCATCGAGACCTGGGGTTTGTTTACAACATAGAGTAAATATGCGAATGCAAAGTAATTGGTGTTTTTCTGCCTTATTATTTAGCTTGGCTCCTTTTGTTTGTGAACCATGTTCCCGGATTCTGTAAGACCCCAAGGATTCCCGTTCACACAGGGAATCATGGAGGCGTTGATGCGTCTATCTTTTCCACAGGTGAATTATGTCAACTTTGGATGACTTTGAAAAGTACTCACTTGCTGAGAGTAGACACAAAGAGAGGGAGCTGACCATAGAGCATTAGTAGTTTATATGAAGACAGGGCAAATTAGAAAAATAAGTAATACTCAAACTACATTTTATGCCCACTACAACACACAAAAACACAAAATTAGGGTAATTAAAACATGCATAAAATCAATCGTAATAAAACCCACACAGAAAGCGAAACATCCCTAAGAAGGCATAGCTGTGCGCAGTTTTTAAAAAATAAATCAAAATGTAAGCTCTATTTTTGACATACATGTGTGGAGATTATCTGAAGAGAGGGCAGTGGAGATTATCCGAAGAGAGGGACAGTGTTTTGTCAGGGTTCAACCATGTCTATGTAGACTCACTGAAAGGACATGCATTAGCCTAAATAAATGTGGATTTTTAACAGTACACCATCACATATTCCAAACATGAATTGCCTCAAATAAGAAATGCTTCAAGCATTATGTATCATAAATGTTAACTTTCTATTAGACGCCAATGAAATCCTTCTATGTCCAGAGGCATCTAAGTGCCTGAGAACTTTATCTACTTGCCCCCTTTTCTGTGTCTCTTTGCGTTCCATAACCTGCTCCCTCTCTCTCACATCCTCTCGTCTCTCTGCCTTCAACATTACATTCTTTGTTCATTTCTCCTCTGCTCTTTGTTCTCTCTCGCCCTCTGTATTCACTGCCTGTCCCAGAGTACATAAAAAAGAAATTTAGTACAATTATATACACCTTTTATTTTAATTAGAGAACTATGCCTCAAACAGTACATAAACCTAAGCAAAATGTGTGTTACACATCAATATATGTTTACAATAATACTACATGAATACACTATAATTATGCAAGGTGTTTGTGGTGTTAATTGAGCGTATGTGTTCCTCTGTAATTACCAACACTGTTGGAATTACATCAGGTCAGTTTGTGTTTGTGTTGAACAGTACAGGGGCATCATGCTAACCTACCCTGAGTCTTTTCAATGGTGTCTGTGTCACTGAAGAAAGTAAACACGGGGTCAATTGATATTTATATGCAAATGTTACCAGCCGCATCCAGGATAACACAAACATATAGAGGTACCTCGCTTTAATATGAATTCCAACTGAATTGAAAGAAAAGCTTGTCAACTTGGATTGAACGTTTACTTGTCTATCATTGGATGGAATCAACCTTAATTCACTGAAGGGAAATGAACTAGCCGGCATCATGGCTGACGGCCACTGCTTAACGTAGCGCAGGACCGCACAGGAGTTATTCGTCAGCTGAAGGTCTTGGGGATGAACTGCCAGCAGCCCACCAACCTCACCTGAACCAAGCCCTGTGCTGATTCAGCGCCTGGACGATTTGTTGACGTAATCAACCACAGCGTTGAATTAAGATTTTGCAGTTACGACGAGATCATCCACTCCCCCCAGCACCGACCCACATCCTCCACCCACCTACCCTCACACAGGATCCTCCACCCACCCACCTCCCCACAGGAGCAGTGACCCCGGGGCCGGTGACCAGAGGAGCAATTCGATCTTCTGCTGCGTCAAGTCAACTTATTTTTCAGCAATTATTCCCCAAATTGTATAATTTATACACCTCGGAAAAAATACAGAGGACAAAACCTGGGGGAGCTCCATGGTGGGTAGAGCCAAGCAAGAAGGTGAGTTTTGAGCTAAATCTATATGTTTAAAAGGAGCCCTCTATATAAAAACCTCTCAATATTGAAATATGTATAAAAAAACTGCTACCGCCAGCATAGTTCCGTCCAGTGCCAAGTTGCTCCACAGTAGGTCCTGAGGAACATGAAAGGCCTGAGTATGGATGGGTCTGTGAAGCCCCTTGGTTATAATGCGTGTCTAAAAACAACAAACCACAGCATTTCTATGGCACAGCTGTCACTTGGTTCACCTTGGCATAGCCACGCACGACTCATAACCATGAGCTTACTAAATACACTCTGATGCACTGCAGAGCCGGAAAGAAACCATGGCCTTGCTTTTGATGTTTTGATAAGAATACATGAAAATGAGGGCCGAATTGTAAAGTGTGATTTCCGAAAAACGTTTTAGCTTTTACGCTGCGTGGTCCATGTTTTGTATTTTAATGACTTCCTTCCTTTTAGAATTTTCCTTTAAGGTGACCAAACAGTGAAAGCAAGATAGAGATGTAAATAACTTTGATTCGACACATCGAACAGAGTTGAATTGCAAATACAAGATAATAGACAATTCATTGGTAGAGAAGAATGTCCTCAGGATCCCTGTGTAAATAAATAAAATATGATGAAATAAATAAATAACTAAGGAAGCTGGCGGGGTCTTCATATGCTGGGGGTGGGGGGTGCAGGTTGCGCCATGACCCTGAGGTTGAAGCAGAGGATTCTGGGAAGGGTTATCCACATGGAAGGTCAGGAGAAAAGTGCTTCAGATTCCGTCCTTAAGGTGCTAAAGTTGTATGTGTGGAAGTAAAGAAATGTCTCGCCTGAGTGGTTATATAGCGACAAGGGCTGGAACCTGTTTTTTCAGTGCGCTAATCCAGCCTCACAACACACTCATTCATCTATGGCAGCTGAATAAATGAATTAGTTTAAAAAATCCAAACTCCATCCAACTTGTTTAACTCACATTATAACACGTTGAAAACAGAAGGAATTGAACAGGAATTGAGGATTGAACCAAACTAATGTGAAAGTGTAGCAGATGATAATTTAAATGTTATTATAATATGATATTCTTAAATAAACATTACATTCATATGAAAATCTCCGATTGCACTGCAACCAACTGAACAACTGAATAATCGACTGACTGACAGAACGATTGACTGATCTACAGACAGACTGACTGACACATATATGCATATATATATAGTTATTCACATATGAGGACAGAGGGGCTGTTAACTATAAAACCACTGAGTATCGTTATGGTCTTTTTAAAGGTTATGTTTTTGCATTTTTAATGCTTTATTACAGAGTTAGATAGATAGGAAGGTATGGGAGATAGAGGGGGAGACATGCAGCAAAGGACCATGGGTCACTGCGGTAAGGACTAAGCCTTAATGGTACGTGCACTACACAGTGATCTACCGGGGCATCCCCGGTCTGGTCCTTTCTGAGCATGAATTGCACTGAGAAACTGAGTTGTCAGGCGATACACTGTAGATATAATATAACTAAGGTTTCATTGAAAGTGAGTGAGTGAGAGAAAGTGAGAGTGAGAGAGAGAGAGAGAGAGAGAGAGAGAGAGACTCAAATGGCAACAACTCCAGTTTTGACCTCACCTCTGAGAGTCTCAGAAAACAGCCAAGGCGGACAAGACTGTACTCAGAATGAATTATGAGGTGAAAAGAAATTCAGAAATTCAGCATGACTATCAGGCTCCCATGGGCTCTGCCGTCGTACCGGCGTAGTACAGAGGCTATATGTACATTGGAGGCGGTTGGAAGCTATATGAAGTGCGTATCAACAAAGAGTATCATGGAGCCAAAGAATAATGATGCTTTTTCCTCTCCTTCAGCAGCGATGTGTGGCCCTTAGGCTGTGGTCGACGGCATGGTAACCACAGGGCTGTGAGATTAGTTTAGTGTAAAATAGCCTCTCTATTACAGAAAGCGCATCAATAATGCGTCTCGATCTATTAAGCACCAAGCAGCGAGTTGATTTTGCTGCCCTTCACTCACTAGACTGTGGCCGATATCTGTCGAAATTCCAGAGCAGAAACTATATTCAGGGATGGATAACTCAGGAGCGGAGCGGGCATAGCAATGAAGGCACAACAATAACACGATGTCTGTTGCAGTGAAGATACGGAAAGTATTTGGCAATCATCGAGACACAAATACGCTTGTGAAAATGTATTAAGACTACTCACTCCTTCAAATGCGTTTAAAAAACGCACACTCAAATTGCAAATCGGCCTTACATTTTGAGCGCAATCTGCCACTTGTTTGGCTATCAGGCAACTAGGAACGGTCAGTGTGACAAAGGTCTAGCACTGACACACATTTGGGTGAATGGCCGATGGAAGCATGGTGCGAACCAACGGCGTACCAGCACACCACAGAAAATGAACGAAGCCTCTTCCAACACATACAACGGCACGAGGCTGGCTTTCATCATGGTGCCATCGCCCTGTGCCAATGACAACAACCGTACAAGGCGGTAAAAAAGTGCACGCAGGCGTTACTGTCTGTTGGTACTCGATGCATTTCTCCGCATTTTATCAAGCAAATCCTCCCTGTGCCTCAGCTATAGGGTGTCGACATAGGACTCTCCTCTCACTCTCTCTCTCACTCTCCTCTCACTCTGCCCCTCCATCACACTCGCTTCAACCTAACTCGCCCTCTGAGCTGTTGACTTGGAGACACAGAGCGGGCTGGGATGAATATTGATGCGGGTGTTATCTTCGACTGTACCAGAGGTGCCATGGTAATGAAGCAAATATTTAAAACAAGGTTGCTGCATACTGCATGTGGCCTGAATAGGTAAGGAGAAGGTGTTTGTCTTGTCACCGCAGACAGAGAGATAGTTGCGCCAACTTTAGCCAAACTGCCATTGCCTGGGTACCCAGGCTATACACAGGAGTGTACGCATGCGAGGAAGCAAGTTGATATTATGTGGCTTAGGTAGCAGTTGCTAAATGAATTTACGCAGGTGGATCAATATCGGTAAAAGCCACTTAATGCGTATTGTTCGTGTCCAGTAGCTAAATGCATTGAGCAATGGCTTCTCCCTGTGAGCGCAACGGTTAAATGTGTCCCCCCCACCTCGCTCCTGTGCGACCGTAGCAGTGTCTCTGTGTGTGTGTGTGTGTGTGTGTGTGCGTGCGTGCGTGCGGGGGAGTACGTAGCCGTACGCTGCCTGACTCAGAGTGCAGCCGTGCAGCCAGAATGACCTGCGGTCTTGTTCTTGGTTCCAGTAAATCACCATTACGTCCCGGAGAGCCGGTGAGGATATATGACTTTGTGTGAATGATGCGCTCTATTGCTGCGATACAGTGTGTGATCCCGGCGGTGTGACTGGAAACGCTGGAGATAGAACGGTCACCAGACCACCAAAGGGATGGAGAAAGTCATCTTTGGGCCATTTGGGCGTTTGTGTGGATACCTGAAAGGCCTTCATCCTAAATGCTGGTCATAGAGGCTGGAGAAGCTTGACACAATTGTGGTAATTTTTACGATGTTTGGTCATGTAACCAGGTTTCTTAGATAAATGCTTGAGGCTTCATAGAGTTACAGAGAATGGCTACTGCAGAGATTGGTTGTTTCTTGACTGGGTACAGCAAAACTCTCTCAAATTGATCCAAGTTAGTTGCATAGAAATGAATATGCCAATAGGTTAGGTTCAATGGAGTTAATATTTTTGTAGGCTAGTCCCTGTTGAAATGATTATCAAGTTAATAATTTCAAGTTTGTTGACAAGTCCCACTGAAATCCATTTTGTTTTCAAATTGAGCCCTGAACATCCATCCAAACAAACAGCATTTTCATTGCCGGCAATAACAATAATTATAAAAGGAAATACAAATGATAATGCTTTTATCAAAGAAAATGAATTGTGATGACTTTTCAACTCAATAAAGGCATTTCTTATTTTGAGGCGAGGGGAAGACACTGATTGGGACAACAAAAGGACATGTTGACTCTTTTCCAAGATGCACACAATATGTAGGAAGCAAAAAGGGGAGTCAACAGAAAGATAAAATGATCTCACATCGTTTGTATCGAACCCACATCTTTACCGTTTGAACACAGAGGCTATTTATCCCCTGCCGTTCTGTTCCCAATCCAATGGGAGCTTTAGGAGAGTGAGAATAGAAGAGTGCGTGTGTCTATCTGTGTGTGTGTGTGTGTGTGTGTGTGTGTGTGTGTGTGTGT
>JAOPJO010000025.1:810908-828132 GCA_027123675.1 Molva macrophthalma | reverse complement strand
CACACACACACAACATTAAACCGCAATCACTGTGACTTATCGTGGCCATTGGCACATTAAGACCACCACCAACTTTCTCAGCCCCATTTGCTTGATGCTGAACTCCAATTACAGCGAAGGTCACCGAAGGAGCCATTTGTTCAGGTGTGCCGGGGTGTCTGTCACCGGCTTGGCCAGGGTGAGGACCAGGGGGGGGGGGCTAGAATTGTCTGCTGCAGTTCGGTCTTTGGATGGCCTTTCTGGATCCTTCTCACTAAGATGGTGCAGGTTTCCGTTTTCATTTCGTGACCTATTTGCTTATTGGCCGATTGAAAATAAACAGATGTATGTTTATTGCCTAGAGTGCTTATGCACGTCGTTAGGTTAAGTAGTTCATTTAGGCTAAATTGAAGCAGAGAAATTCGAAATAGCTGGCTCAAAGTTACCTAATATGGCTGTGAGAGAGACCCTGTTGCTATATGAACTGGTTTCATTAATTAAAACTAAAATTATTCTGAACTCAGTACTTGTGTGAATAATAAGCGTTTTGTTTAGTTAATGTTTTGTCTTTCACTTTAATGTGTTATATATACCAACAGACGCCTCAGGTTTCAATGAATTAGTCTAATCATTGTAATAGTCCTGCTGTAATGAACACAGCATTGAATATGTGGAGAGGCGAGGCATATTTTAAACCAGCTCTTTATTTATAAAAAACAGCCTCAAGGATGTATGGGTCGTGTGTTTGTTTAGCGTTGTGCTATCTGTTGAGCTAAGGGTGTGCACCATGCTAATTCCACTCTGTATTTTAATATCGTGTGGGGGTGAAGTGTGAATATTTAAGCTGAAAAAAATGATCTGAAAAAAAAATCTGTTTTGTTCAACTTTAACGGAGAGCCAAAAAATGCTTTCAGATTGTATATTTTATTTTTATTTTTTGTATGTTTTGCCTCAACGCTTGATCAGCAGGTGTAGGGCAGCCATATCAGCCAACAAGAGGTTATGCATGCGATAGCATGTGTTTAACCTGTAGAAGGAGTCATCTACAGACAACCAATCTACAAGTGGAGTTAAAGTTTGGTTGCCCTTTAAGACAGATAGTTGAGCTAGCGTTGTGGGATAGTTTCTCTGATAGCCTTCTTAGCTCCTGAGGTGTCATCATATTTTAGACTCAATGGAGCTGCGGACTTTGGGGGTCAAAGCTATTTCATGGCTTCAAAAGCCCGCTGGTTGCCCTAGCTCAAGGGATGTTAGCAAATATATAATCTGAACGAAATCTTAAATATGGAATCAAATGCTTCCCAAGGAGTTATTTGGATGCAGAACAGAACCTTCAAATCTACATTTCTATAATAAAATATTTGAGGTTGAGAGGTTGAGGTTATGAATATTGTATATATATATATAATACAATCTTCCATATGAATATTATTTGGCTTGAAGCTGCCATCAGCTTTTACATTGACTTTTGATTGATGGAAGTCACAATACATGAGAACCTTGAGACTCAATAAAAACACAATTTAATAAAAAAAAGAAATTGAGCTTTAACGTGTAATGCATGTACTAATGTGTAATGCATACACTTAAACACGAAATACTGACCAGATCTTGCCATACCTAAAACCTAAACATAAAGAAAATACATTTTAAAAAGTCAAGTTGGACAAAAGAAATGGAATCAGTCCCTTAGCATCCTGCCCCCAGGGCTCCAACACAATTCACTCTTTCCTTTTCCGACAGACCAGGGAATTAGGCAGGAGGTAGTAAAAACTTTTCAACAGGGATTGAGGAAATAATTCCTCAATCCCAACTCCATTGTCATTATGTCCCTGCAGACAGTATTCCCTGATGTCCCTGCCCCAACACCACCCAAACACACACACACACACACACACACAAGTGTCATATATACTTCCAACACTACCTTGTATACTGACATAAGAAGACATCCTTTTTTTCTCTTGTTCATTCATTGGCTTGCAGCACTGAGGATTCTGTGTTGCATCCTGGGAAAACAATGTAATCCCTGGATGTGGGGCCTCTCGTCAAGATCACTCCCACTCCACCGCCTCCGTGATTACAGAGCTACGGCAGAAATGAACAAAAAACATACACAGACACACACACACCTTCCGTCTTTCCCCCCTCCTGTCCGCAAATGTTGAATGAGACACTTTTTCAGCTTGCTTTTTGGAGAATTGGCAGCTGTCCTGCACTTGCGGGGTCTTATTTATGTTGGCTGCAGAGTGGGCCCAGTAAAGGGGTTTGACCCGCTAAAGCGCTAACCCTCGTTTTCATTTTCGTTGTTCCCTCTCTGCAGGTTATTGCTGAGACTGGGGTGTAATCATGGCAAAGCCGCAGCTTAATGACTTTTTTGGGGTCGAAAATGAGCTAGCCGTGAGAATTCAACAAATAACTTCAAGTAAACACAAGACGCAATTGAACCTACTTACGTTTTTTACCCCTGCTAGCGTGAAAGTACAAACGCATCATGAGTTTTTTTCAGATTGCGTTCACAGAGGCAACAATAGAGCAAGAGTCAATCTCAAATTATCTGCGAGGTTTGGAAACGCATGGCTATATTCTTCCTCTGTTGATACTTATTTTGTGAATATCCAATATACGACTGCCATTAAATTAATTAAAGCGAAGCTTTGGGTATGGTTTAATTAATAGTATTACTTATAACTGGTATCAACAGCTAAGATTGTCTTTTGATTGAGCATTGTGTTAATGGATGCTATTTGAAAAGCAAGATGAGATGATCCTTAACCCCTAAAAGTTGCTAATGCCTGAAATAGGTTTTGGATGCAGTGAGTATTGTAAGTAAATCACGGCTTGATTAAATAGAATTGTAGAAAGCAATGTACTCCAAGAATGACTGGAGCCCATGGTTCTAGGGGTTCATCTGGGTAGTGTTGTATATGTTTGGTTTGCTGTAAATGGTATATATTTATAAAAAATGTCCTAGAAAGTGGTCGAAGAAACGCCTACTGTATTTATTGAGCACTACAAACACAAGAGACTATCGATCAAAAATATGTTTCCCCGTGATACTGGGTTGATATGTTTCCTTTCTATATATTTTAATTAGTGAAGAAGAACAGGAAATGGAAAATTGGAAGTTTCAGAAGGTGCTTCTAAGACAAAATGTTGAACATTGTAATAACATTGTAATGACCTAATTAAGAATTGTTGAATAGTATAATGTCCAGGTTTGATAACATTGTCAGGCCTAACTAATTTGCTCCTGCAATACTTCTGAACATTTTAAAATCTTCATTCAAATACTAACTACTACTTCGGTCAAATGATAAGCTCATCCTGACCATCGCTAAAGCTAGAGCAGAGATGGGTAATAAAGCCTTCGTGTTTGTACCCCCAACATCCTGGAATGACCTTCAACGTCAACTTAACTTACGAAGGCTTGTATCTCTTGGCATGTTTAAGTCCTTTATCAGAGCCTGAATCCCATTTCTAATTTTTACCCCTACCCCTCATTTTCAAGTGCCCCCTCACTTTATGACTTGCCCCTAGGAACAAGGTTACAAGGGGTGGTGGTTGAAATCTTCCCCTATAAAATGGGACCACCCTACAAGACCCTGATACGCCATGAGTAGTCGGTCAATGGCGTTTATGCACAGAGGCGACGAGTTTGTTGCCAGACGTAAGGAATCTCACAATGCCGTGTGCAGCTTCCATCTTGCCGAAATATTCCCAAGGCGTTTTGGGAGATTTCTTATAACACTGGGTTTTGAGTGGGTCCCTGATAAACCTCTGTTTGGAGCGCCATGTAGCCCTACCACTTGGCCCTACCCCTCTATCCAAACAAGAATAGGGACACCCTACCTCTACGAGTGAATGAGCAAAACGGAGGTGTAGGGCTCACTGGTGTGGGTGAGGGATGAATTGGGATTGGGCCAAAGCCTTGGTAGAAAACAATGCAGGAATTTGTTTGTTTTGTCGCGTAGGTGGCCTGTATTATTGTTTTATAATCGTAATCCTTGCCTGTTTCACTGTGTATGTCTCATGTATGCAATTTGTCTGTTTATGTCGTGTGCTGTTTGTGATTGTGCTGCTATCAGGTTTCTGTCATAAAAGATGTGCTTAACCCCAATGAGACTTCCTGAATAAAAGTTACTTTCAAAATAATACAATTGTTTGGTGGTTTATTGTTACGTCGCTTGACATATTTCGACTTAAAACACCGAGATGAACGTACGAAAATGTGTTGTTGACCCATGTGTGATGTGTGGACAAAACTATGTTAAGCGCCATTTATTACAGCCCTGTTTTCAGCCATTGCAGTCACTCCTTGTTGACTACATGGCTATTAGATGTACTGAATAGTACAATTCAAATGACAACAGCCCTTAATGTTGTCTACTCACTAAGAACATCCTCCCTCTTTTCTTCTATTGTTTATCTAATAAGAAATACAGATGAACTGACGGTCCATAAAAAAACATGCTTAACCGAAGACACTAATGCGAGGCAATAGCATTCATAAATATCTCAGAAACATCCACAGAATACGATGATGTTAGTCAGTAAAAAAAAAAACACAAATATTTGCGAAAAACAAAAGCGATTGTTCCCAAAAAATAAACAGCCAATTAAAATGTCTGATGGGCTGACATCTGCCTATGATCTTTCAATCACAGGGTGTGTGTATGTGTGTGTGTGCGTGTGTGTAGGGAGGGGAGGTGCAAATTGGCCCACGGTTCAACAAGTCGATCTGCAGGGACTTTCTATGATGAATGGATAGAGTAGAGCGAGAGAGCGAGAGATGAGAGAGAGAGAGAGAGAGAGAGAGAGAGAGCCAGAGGAATTGAGGCCATTACTACTAGTGACATGTGGGGATAGATGTTGTCCTCATTTGGCATCAGACTACAGCAGCTGAGGGTTGAGCTCTCCCATCACTGGGACCTCATTAGGTGAGAGGGAGCCCTAACTTCTCCTCAGAGCCTCATGTTCTTCAGCCTGTTGAACATCAGGCCAGGTGAAAGCACTTTAAGGCGTGTTTTCCTCCTCCTCCGACTGTCATATGGGAATCAACGTGACGAGATTAGCCAGAAAGTATAAACAGCAAGTACACACTCACTACCTGCTGGAAAGTGATTACTGTAATTGGTTGCATTAAGTATAATATTGAGAAATATAAGTGCAGATGTCTCGTGCCGCACGTCCGCCAATCAGACTGTCACTGCATTTAAATAGCTAGTCAATCTGTTTAAGTTAGCCTGCTCAGTTTGAACTCCATCTGCCTGTCAGTCTGTTTATCCTGCTGTCACTCTGCTGTTGGTGACCGTTTGGTTCTGTTTTGTAACTGCTGGAGCATGTCGTCGTTTTTTAAAATAAAATTTTGCATTTTATCATTTTTTTGTATGATTATTTATCGTTTTAACAACTGACATTTTGTTTTGTACTGTGAGGTGAACAGGAGTGTCCTGAAAGGTGGTGAAAAATGTAGGCCTACAGTATATACAGTATGTATGCAATGTATTGTTTCTTTATTGAAATATATGCTGCTGTTATATATATATATTTGCAGGTCTAAACTAATCGATAAACTCCAAGTGAAATGTTTTTCAACAAAACAGAATTTTTTCAAAGGTCATTTTTTGTTATGAATATCCCTCCATTATTTCTGCCGGGAGAATGAAATGAAGTAGGCAGGTGGGGGAAACACACATTCGATAGAGTCCAATGATTCTCTGAGAATTTTGAAAATGACATGAGATGGTTATTTAATGGAAGTACATTTATTTATTCAAGTTATTAAAACCTATTATCAGCAGAGCCTTGGGTGACTGCCCTTCATGTTTGTAATGAGTATTCCCACACTGCGCTGGCTGGCGTCAGCACACTGCTCAATTAAAGAAGAAAGAACAATGGATTCAAATGGTATTACTGTCTTCAGTGGTAAGATGTTACATTTCATATTTGGTGGAAGGACTAATTGATATTCTGATGGGATTTATTTGAGCAAATAATAAACTTTATTTCAATACTTGTTGGACCTTTTTTTATGTAAATGCATAGAAGAAAATTGACACAGGGTTTTAGGAGTTTTGGGTTCTGGGGATATTCTTAATAGAATAACTACAATAGTTTGTTATCGGGAGAAAAAGAAACTTCCAAAAACGACCAAATTGAAATTCTGCAAATTAATAACCTGCAGGTGACCGAGGTGAATATATTATATTACGTCCCCAAAGGTGGCCATTTTGAATATGAATGTACGAATGTGTTTTGCCCAAAGAGCCGCCATTACTTATCTGGGAACAGAAGACGGAGAGCCTGAATGCTGTGGGCTGTTCCGGCTCTCCTAAGCCGGCTGACAAAAGACCCGCCCTGGGCTCTGCTGTCCCCACAAAGACCTGTGGTTCCCAACACAGGGCCAAACCCGGTCCCAGACCGCCCGCCCCGGTACAAGTTATTAGTCAAGTTATTTCCCTGCTCAGTCAAGTTTCTGCGGCGCCTCTGAGATTTACTTTGATTCTCCCTTTCTCCCAGTTTTCAGACTAGGTCCGTTATTTTATATTTTGCTCGTCTTTCCGGAGGGTGACGAGGACAAACCAAACCCACAAAGTATAATCCTAAGCCTGTAAAGTACAGCGTTATATGCCTGGTGATGGAGGAAAACGAATCACAATGAGACTGTTTATAGAAGCAGCGCTTCTTTACTGTATCACATTACAAACTGGCATTACGCTTTTTATACCTTTTTCAAGGGTATACTATTATTTCTGGTAGTTTGTTGTGTTACTACACCCTTTCAGCATCTCTCTCTCTCTTCTATTATGCCATCATTCAAAGCATTGTCACATCCTCTATAACAATATGGCTGCAGCTACACACACAAAACACGTGTGTGTGTAGGTAGATCATCCATCGATCATCCTAAATAGTTGGCCTGCCCCTTGCATCAATAGAATCACTCTGCCTCAAACACACTGTTAACAAGGCAAAGAAATCACCTTGAGTGCACCCACTCTGCTCAGCACCTCGTCCAGCCTCTGCCCTCCAGACAACGACTCAAGTCCATATCTACCTGCATGTCACGTCTCAGCTTTTTCCCCACTGCATTACGGACACTCAATTCACAACCCCTTCTTCCTTCCAGATAATTTACATACAAAATGAACTGTCCTTTATATAGTTACATTTGTCATTTCATGTCTATCTATGTATTGAGTTAAATGTTTTCTTCTTCTCTTATGTTATCTCATGTTGAGCTGATGAAGTCGAGCTGTGTTGTCATTAAACATTTGAAGTGAATTTCAAGCCAACAAACCAACAATGTGGTTCCGACTCTGGGTCGATATTTAATACAGACATCGTGTCTCATTTGTTTTGCGACTATTTGACTGGTCTCAGAATATACTTCACTCACCGGCACATGCTATGCACTTAGAACCTCCCATAAATAAATGAAAATGTGACGTGAGAAATACCTGTGAGACCTGGGAGCTGCACAAGTGACCACAGAACAGTGCAAGGCAGTGGAAGGGTCTGGTTAAATATACTATTTAAATGCATGGGCTGCAGGAGATGGAGCTGCTGCACAGTGGACTTGCGGTGTGGGAGAACGGGCAGATACCCGGAGCTGGGCATCCGCACAGCGCTTTGACGTACGGATCCCTCCACTGAAGATAACTTCGTTCTCAGTCGGGTTTGAGTGGGGCGCCTCAGCGCCGCCCACACACACAGACCGCACACCCGCCACATCCTGGCCTAGGATGGACCAGCTAGTGTAGTTGTTTAACATTTAGGAGGTCTGCATAATGTCTGCCATATTTAGTGCTGTCGAAATCCTTTTGCCACCCTGTGAAGACCAAGCAGAGCTCTGCAGATGGCGTATGCTCCATGCATTGGTCCTTTCTGTACAATGTAAAAGTAAATTGACTTTTGACAATGACAATTTTTTCAATGACAATGACAATTTCTTGATAAAAGCCAGTGTCGATGTGAGCCGCTCTTAGGTCACGTAGCCAAAATCAGGCAATTGTGTTTCTACGAGTCGTTTTAACATTGGGGGGCTTGGGCTGTAGGTGGGCTGCAGATGGGGCAAGGTTGCACCTCAATTTTACCACCAGAAGGGAGGTTGATTAGCCGTTAAGTGGGTCGCACACCAGGCGGGACTCAAAGCCCCGCGCCGGGCAGCACTGCATGCTAGCAAGGACAACACGTGTATGAAGATTTGGTTTTAGGTCTTGTTCCGTGTTTAATATAAGTTTTGGCATGCATGCCGCTGAGTCCAGCCCCCTTTGTAAGTGGGAGACGTAAGATAAACAGATTGACTTCAGCCAAAAGTTGATATAATTCAGTCCACCAATCAACTTCTTACACTCTCCCACATTGTGATGTCACAAAGGGATCGTTTTTTAAATGGATTTGAATGACTCCTAGTGGTAAAAAGAATAAGGGGCCATTTAAAAAGAGTCACATGATGTGTTCTCTTTTCATTTGAACTTGTTGTAAGAGGCTGCTTTGATTGGTGGAGGGACAGAGGTGATGAAACGTTTTTAATATGAAGTTTGGGAAGTCATTTTCCCCCAAAAAAACAATTAACACATTAAGCACAAACAAACACAAGCACAGCAGTCTGCACACAGAGAAATATAATTAAATATGAATAATGGATCGGTGTCCACTGTAGGCAAATTGACTCCATAAACCCTAATTACCAATGCCACGAGTCAACCCTATGCATCTCGTTATTGACTTTACAGGGGCATCTTCCACAATCCCGTCACTCACGGCTCCCACCACGCGAGGTTAAACAGCTGCTGAGCCACATTAAAGCAGGTCACTAGCATTAAGGGCTAAGTAATGGTGCTAATAAGTTCCAGCCACGATTTGCCCTGATTAACTCCAGCCCTCCTACCCTACTAGTCAAGCTGCCCTCAGCTAAGTGCCCCATCAGCCGGCGGCTACGCAATAAACCAGCATGCAAAATGAGCGAGGCTGAGCCAATTACTTGTGTGTATTATATCGCATCTTATGCTCGTATGCCTGACCCTAAACACCTACGACGAAATTGTAATTTCACCAAACATTCTCTGTTGGTATTATTTTTCACTGGTAAACCATGTTTATCTCGGGTCCCCGGTTTCAGTTGCCAAACTAAAGTAAACAGGTTACAGCTCTCAGCTCATGGATATCCCATGAAATTAACGGCGATGTTTGGGCATTTTTAATATTCATGAAAATGTTCACTCACTGTAGCCTTACAATTATAATAAAACTCACACCTAATCCTTTTATCTTAGTCCGGCCTTTCCCCAATAGTCTCCATGGCTTAAAACTACAGTATATCACGTAGAGCTCCAGCCAGTATAGCGCTAACTCAGATTACATTAAACATGTCTGTACAGTAAGAAATTACTTGTTTTATGACAAACTACGCTGCACTCTTATTCCTTTCAGAGAGCCGAATTGCGTTTTGCCCTTGGGGGGTGATTTTGTGATGTCACAAAGCATCCTAAATCAAAATGGAGTCCTGTTTTCTAATTAAGAAAGTTTGAGGTGTCACATTTTAGTACACGTGCAGTGGTATGCATGTGGTAGGCAAGGAAAAGAAATGTTGGCACAATATGGGGACATTATGAATCAGTGAGTAGAATAATCATCCAAGCAACCACCACAGAAAAAGTTGATTGTTTTGTTATTTATAGTCTCCAGGAATAGTGGCTTTAGAAACAAGAAGGGGTTGCGACCACCAGCTGCCCCCCCCCCCCCCCCCCCAAACCACTGAAGATCCCATTCAATTTTTCTAATGTATTCATACATTAACCTTCACTTCTCATAATATCAAGGACTGAACTTTTGAAACTTCAAAAAAAACATCCACCCCTCCAGAATCCGAGCACTTTCATTACTTAAGATCGTTCAGTCTCTGGTATAAAGGATTTACGGGTTCAGCTCACAAGACCTTCGGACCACAGGCAGATGTTCACGCGGCGTCATGACAGGGCCAACAAAATGCATTCTAGTCTTTTTCAAAGCAAAACATTAAACAAATTGGTTTATTGAAAGTTCAGCCGCACACAGTGATTTCAGGGCCCAAGCACGCAGGCAATGCTTAAAAATACAAATACAATAGCAGCAAGCAATGAAATCCAATGAAAACAACACAATCAAATCCAATTTTCTTACAATAACGACAGACATCAGTAACATTTTTGTACACTTGCAGTGCATGTGGAATGGCAGGTAAAAACATTTTTGGCCTCAACATAAACCTAAATAAAAAGATACAATATATATCAAATTTACTGTACTAAATCATATAATGGCCGTATATCATCATAGATTAAGGAAACAAGTCGAAATACTGGTTTAACAGATGTGATACAAATTCGCCCACAAACACAGCTTGATGTAGCAATGGAAGCAAGCAAACCAAACAGCATTTCTCTGCACCCTTTATTCCTCCAGCCCCTGGTATTGGAAGACTGGGTCAAAGGTTCAGGTAGTTTGCAATCAGGAAGACCACCTTCTGATTTTCTATCAGGTTGAGGTCAAGGCAACCAGAAAAACACCAGGCAAATAAAAAGAGTAATAATGAAAGGATCAGACACCAGATTATCCCAAACAAATTACAGTATATTGAGTAATGCGCAGCACACATTACGAATTGTATAGGTTATTTTAGGTTAGGATAGGTTATTAATTTTACAAATTAAACATCCACTGCGATCCGTGGATAAAAGACATCACCAACAGCACTAAACAGCGAGAAGACCATTCATTGGATTTCAATGAATAAGGCAGAGATCAAGGAAACTGAAAAAAAAAACAGACCTGAATGAATAAAGCAAAACTTGGCAGAAAACACACAAAAAAAATGTCCAAACCAAATCATATTTGGTTAAAACATTGAATCACCGGAAGAGTAGTATTTTAGCATTTAAATTTTCAACATTTGAAATTAAATCCTAACTTCTTCAATTGCTCCTAGAAGTCTTGCAGCATGGGTTGCTGCAGCCATCATTATCACTAGTCAATAAGACTATACCTGAACGAGTTTGTGACTGGCTAATTTACGTTGCATACAACTATGTTACAACAACTATAAAAGGTATGTACAAAAATAGTATTTCAACTCAAATAAGGTCACTGGGTTATTAAGGGTCATAAAGATGAAGAGTCATTAAAGATACCAATACATGCTGCCAATGTGGTGAAGATTGGTTGAGAAGGCATAGGTTTGCAAATACAATGGATTTCTATGGTAGATCTAACTCAAGTATTTCATCAATCAGCATGAAACTTGGTATGTCGCATAAACTGAGGGACTTCTCCAAATGTACTATGTTGCAGACCAATCAAATCAACAAGATGGCCGCCAAGTTTGTAATTATGCAGAATCATTGCCATGCATTAGTGTTGTGTCCTTTGGAGCTTATGTGTAAAGTTTGGTGATGATTGACCATGCAGATACGCAGATATGTATACATCGCATTCACAGCCCACCCCTTACCTACAAACCCTATATGGTAACCTGGACCTTCGGCTCTGGTTCCCTAATAAGTGAGTAGAATTGTAGAATAATAATATTGCAAATCACCACCAAAAAAGGTTGATTATTTTTTGTTAGTTAAAGTCTTTTGGGATTGTAATAACCCATTAGAAACCGCTAACTAAATTCCACTGTGAGGATGTGGAATGCCTTAGGGCATTCCAGATCTTTGTAATGTCACAAAGTGCTATGAATTAAATTTGGTGTTTGAAAATGTCACTGTCGAGAGAGCTATTTCAGTTCCGTCTTGAAGGCCTAACTAACGCTGGGAGACATGGACTGTACAGCAAGATAATGATCTCCAGGAAGACGACCGGATTACAAGACAGCATCGTTTATAGGGTCCAGTTTACAGAATCAAGGCCTGGCTAAGCCCACAGGGGAAATCCACATTCTCATTCAAGTGTTTTCCTTTCCCAACGAGATACATTCAGGAACGTTAAACAATGTGTTGTTGGAGCGAAGGGTTTTTAGCATTTCACACACACACACACATGCTTATGACATCATCGCTCGCACCGCGTTCCTATGGGGGGTTGAATGAATATGGTAAAGGCAATTGTACTGCTTGTTGTTCACCAGCAGTACAAATCCATTTGTCATGGATTTACATGTGTGCACCTCCTTCAGGAAGAGCTAAATATAGAACCAGCAATGTCCCACACACACACACACACACACACACACACACACACATGCATGCACAAGCACAAATGCTCACAGACAGAAAGACAGACACACACACACGCACACACACAGACACACATGCATGCACAAGCACAAATGCTCATAGACAGAAAGACAGACACACACACACGCACACACACAGACACACATGCATGCACAAGCACAAATGCTCACAGACAGAAAGACAGACACACACACACGCACACACACAGACACACGTGCATGCACAAGCAGGAATGGACACAGACACACACACGGGCACAAACACACCAACACAGCGAATCCAAAGATATCGGTCCAACCAAGTGAACGCGAGAGGCAGGGGCTGCAGCCACTATTCAGTGCTGTTGGAAACCATAAAGGAAATGTGTCACACACAGTGAAGGCAAACTGGGACTATTGGGTCAAAGGTCACCCCCAACTGACTTGATGTCATTACGCCGCTTAGCAGACTTTTAAGTTAGAGCGACTTGCGGTGAGGCTGGGAACGATCAAAGTTTCCAATCAATACCTGAGCGACTGCAAATGTACGTGATTGCCCAAGGAAAACTCCAACAAAATACACCCAGGGAGGCGGTGAAGTGCAGTACAGCTTTGCAGAGCATAAGCAATGGCCACTGCTATGGAAACAATCGCAACAAAGTATATCAAACAACAGCCAAACAACACCGACAGGCCCATTGTCAAGGCGTTCCCAGGAGGGACGGGTCTTCATTTCCTCTCTCCCTGCACCCATGTTGTGTCATATGTGTGTGCTTTGCAAGACACTTTTACTGCCACGTTAGCCACAGTGCCTTCATATCCCACAGATATCACAGGCAGCCCGGCTTGCCTCTGAAGCCTTGGTCAAGGGCTGGGGGTGGACTGCTTGGAAGAAGATGGGTATGAACCACCGACAACTGATCCCACTATATCGTTCTCTGCTCTCTGCTCTCTGCCGCCACCACAAATACCACCAACAACGCTAACATCAAAACCACTACAACCACCACCACTATTTATTTTTTTTGTAATTTCACAAACCTTTCTGATACAAAATAATGACTTCTGCCATTACTATGAAGTAGTACATATCACAATGAACATGATATTACTATGAATTTATTACTGTTTCTGTAATATATATTTATATATATATATTTTTTAAATGGTGTAATTCAATTTGAAATACCCATAATTTTCTTAATTTTCATAACTATATTCTCTATCATTTATCAGTATTTAATGTCTTTCCTATCAACAGATAATCAGAGCTTCGTTTGAGGACTTCAAAATAAAAGCGTTTGAACAGGCAGAGTAATAATGTTTACCTCATGCTGTTCCTGCCAAATTTAATCCTTTAAATAAATCAGCTGAAATTAAAAAACTAAGAGGATTACTTCTATTTCAACAGATACATATAAATGGACTTAATATTTGTATCAATCATTATTCAATGTAAATTATCACAGGACTTAGTAGGCTACTGTTTTCTATGGCCACCAACTGAGAAACTGAACATGAATATGCTTATTTGAGGAGGTCATTGAGCATGGCCCTTGATTACTTGTTTGCCCAATTACCAATTCTATCTTGTATATATTTAATAGGTTGCCTCTTTGTTAACATTCTCTTCCTAGAAAACACTATTCCAATGGAATACTTTTCACATTATGTATAATAGTGTCAGTGACAATATATTGAGTATTTATCTACCTATATATAAAGATCTATCCATCCATCTATATATATTGGCCCTCTAGGAGCATAGAGGAGGAATTAGAGGATAATACGTGTGATCTTTATGAAGGCAACATAAGGTGCGATGTTCATCACTCACAAACAAACACAAAATTAGCCTCCTGTGTATTCAACAAAGGAGAGTGAGTGAGCGTTTGGCCTTGTCCTACTTCGGCGGCCGTGAATATATTTCAAAAATAACCACGAGTCGTCCAGCCGTCATCCAAGGTCGGTGATTTGGCGGTTGAGCACGCAGGGTGGTGTGTGTGTGTGTGTGTGTGTGTGTGTGTGTGTGTGTGTGTGTGTGTGTTAGGGGTCGGATAAGGACGCGAGCTGAGGGGTCCGGTTTCCCATTGCACCGCAAAGAAAAAACACACACAGACACACACAGAGACACAGCTAATCCGGAATGCGTGGTGCGTTGTTAGCGCACAAGCTAACCTCCCCCTGACACACCAAACAGATGCTCATCATTTGTTTTAGTCAAACGTCTCCGCTGGAGAAGGTCAAGGAGGGTGACGGGGCCGTGCTATACACAACGAGTCTGTACACAAACACACACACACACACACACACACACACACACACAGCACTATTCATACCTACAATGTGTGTGTGTCTGTGTCTGTATGTGTGCGTGTGTAGGTGTTTACGGACAAGTGAGTGTGTGTGTGTTTTTTGCTTTCCCCCCTGTCTCCCATCGTCACTCCCAGGACACCCAAGCAGCACTGGGATCTGTCCCGATCATGTTGGTGTGGGGGAGGCTGTGGTGGTGTTGTGGGGGAGAGTTTGGTGGTGTGGTTTGAAATGGTGGGTTAGGGTTTGGTGTTGGAGGGGTGGTGGTGGTGGTGGTGTGGGGTTGGGTGGTGGGCTAGGGTGTGGTGGTGGTGTGGGTAGGGGAGGTGGGGTAGGATGTGGTGGGCTAGGGTGTGGTGGTGGGTTGGTGGTGTGTGCCTGGGTGGTGGGTATGGTATGGTGGTGGGGCAGGGTGTGGTGGTGCCATGATGGAGAAGGGTGTGGGGGTGGGGATGCGTGGTACTGGGTGTCCTGAGACTGTATCCTTAGCCTTGGATTTAATGATCTTCTTGCCTTCCCCGGGGGAGGAATAGACTTATCAAGTGTCCTTAATGAGTTTGCTAATCGAGGGAACTCTTAAATCCGTAAGTAAGTGAGAGAGGGGAGAAGGGATAAAAAAAAGTATTTGTGGCGCCGTGCCACTAATCCAAGGTTACGTTGAAAGGAGCCAGATTATTCCAGAACAACTTGGAGAGGAGAAAGCAATTCAGATTTTACGGCGGTTGAGTCCTTGGCCAATGATTGGAAGGTGAGCATCATCAGCAGAGTAAATAGGATACACCCTAATTAGCTGGAACATGTTGCTCCGTTGTTTTTTAACAATTGATTGCACTAGAGAATAAGGAGCTAGTATTTGAGCATAATTAGAAAAAGGAATGAGATGACATTGAGATACGCTCTATTCGTTGTATTTATATAACATGGCGTTTAGAGTGAGTTCTGATATCAACTGACACTCCACTGCAATATTTGGAAAAATAACAAAAGGAGAATGGAGCGTAAATGATTTTTTATTAATATATTTTTGCAATCCCCACACTCCTCACTGTTGAAGATGTTGGCTTGCAGGGTGATGACTAACCACCAAGGATCAGCCTAAGGAGAACGTTCTGCCCCTAGTTATACCATTGAATGTTTTCTCAGTTACAAGATGCCTGTGCTATTGCTGAGTTCACACCCACGCTTTGCTTCTTCAGTTCTGATGCTGAAGTGAATGAAGTGAATGATGAAGTGAAAAAATATCAAAGTATTATATCGGAAGAAAGTGCACATCTGAAACTAGGTGCACAATATTGGTAAAAAGAAAGTGGCTTTCCTAAAAGCCGAATAAGATGGGGAAGAGATAAAATGGGGGTCAATATATATGCTTAGCCTCCGAGCCTTGAGCGAATCACTGGCAGCTAGGCTCCGAACAACGTTCAGCCGGCCAATCAGCAAACCCTAGCGAGAAATGTCAATAAAGACGACATTGGGTGGTGCCATTTTGGGAATTTCTTCATTGGCTTCTGTCTACTTTCCAGTAATTATTTCCAGTCAATTCAATTAATGATTTTTCGACGAACGCGGGTTAATCGCTCTGGAATTTGAGGTACCGTTGTCCCCAATTTAGCAATTTAGTCATTTTTCGTTCCGCTTTCAGCACTCGCTGCATTCTTTGATTGGATTGTCAACGTTGTGTTGAACTAAATACCCATAATAGTTGAGAAAACAGCCATAGATAACAGCCGAACAGCCAATTGTGTTTACCATCACAGCTCTAGCAGTGGGGTTGAAATGACGCTTCAAATTTAGATCATGGCTGTTGTGGAATCTGATTTGTTAAAGTTGATCAGGTGCAAAGTGGGACAGGCTATCAAGACCTTAGCATAGCGATTCTGGTCTGGCTCTGTGAAGCTAATCTATACCGTCACATTGCCTTCTTCCTGTGAGGTGATGCTATTTACAGAGCCTCAACCTCACAATAGCTGAAATGACATGACAGATGTTTCCATTGAGAAGAGGAAGCTGTGCGCTTTGGCTTTGGTCGAAAATATTTCCAGAACTGCTAAAAAGATAATTATAAAAACTGTTTTTCAAAACTTTCAAACTGTTTAAAAGGATGAGCAAAAACAGGGTTGAAAATAAAATACATAAAACATGTCCAAAGTTTGATCAGAGTTCCTCAAAGAAGATTCTAAACAGAGGGGAAAGCTTAACAGCTAATGCATTCTGTTTGTAATTGCCTAGTCAAGCTAATATACCGCAGACTTACAAGCTAATCAAAATCACTTGTCTGAATATATATCAAATATTCCATAATACCATTTCACTAAAGATAATTTCACACTGCATGAGCCGTCTTTGCCTTAGTCGTGTTGTGTGCTTATGTATCATGTATCCATAATGACCACTCAACTGTGTAATTGGACGTTTTAAACAGTTTAAAGAGTTCAGCGAGTTAGCCACGAGTACCGACATGGAGAGTAGCGCAGCATTGCACGTGAATGACAGCTGAATATGGACGCAATGTGGCAATCATCATCTGCCCACTTAACCACACCCTATGCTCAGAGTCCACCATTAACGCCACTGATGTCAAAAATTGACGTGAAGCAATGAGTAATGTTCTTGCAGCGAGCCATTGCGATTATCTCACATATGGCACTACAATGACCACGTCTCTCTCTCTCTCTCTCTCTCTCTCTCTCTCTCTCTCTCTCTCTCTCTCTCTCTCTCTCTCTCTCTCTCTCT
>JAOPJO010000025.1:726508-743346 GCA_027123675.1 Molva macrophthalma | reverse complement strand
TGTTTAGCATACAGCTACAATAACACAATATAGACCTAGGGTATATAGGGCATACGAGTCCATGTCAGTGACACAGGGCAGACCAAGCATAAGCAATAAGGAGGTGAGGAAAAATGGGCTCGCGATTGGCCAGGATGTAAATATATCAGTGGTTTATGAGGCTTCGGTTTGACGGCATCACGAAGTTGAGTTCAAAAACATGCCACCTCTGCAGAGCGTCAAGCTGTGAGTTTGATCAATGGACAAGTAAAGCACTCGTAGAGTGGTCGAAGCTCCCCGAGTGGCCGAGGGAATACAAGGGTCAATCATTTACCGTTGTTGCCCCCCTCCGCGGGAACGCAGGCAGGAGGAAAACACTGGGTCAGCTCATTACCAGCCATTGCAGTGTTGATCAAATCCCAGCAAGACGACATTTTACATCGCTTTTTCTAGAATACTAAATGTGTTCATTGTGCGATGTATGTATGTAATTGTGTGTGTGTGTGTGTGTGTGTGTAGCTACCTGTGGTAGGTGTGTGCGACTGTGTGTGTTTATAAGTGTGTGTGTGTGTGTATAGGTGTGTGCGTAGGTCTTGGTGTGTTTGTGTGTGTACATGTATGTAGTGTGTACGTCAGTGTGTGTGTATGTCTGTGTGTGTGTGTGTGTACGTCAGTGTGTGTGTGTGTACGTCAGTGGGTGTGTGTGTGTCCGTCGGTGGGTGTGTGCGTTTGTATTTAGGTGAAGCTAACTGAGGGGGATTTAATGGAGGCATCTAGAGGCTGCTGTTAAGAAAAGCGTTGTAACGAGCAGACAGGCTGATTAAAACAAGATTTGTTGTCACACAGGAGAGAGGATGACCTCGCGGGTGCAGACTACACAGAGGACCCAGTGGCCCAACAGTGGGGCGGGTCCCACCCGTGACCCCTAGGAGGTATCTGACCATATGTTCCTCCAGGTGGTGCCAACGCTTGATTCAATCGGCTACAATTCGTCCAGCAAGACGGATGTGAAACACGTTATGACCAAATCAGCTTCAGCAAGGTGCTGTGCCATTTGCCACCCCCACCGCATTTTCTTCTCCTCTTCTTAGTTTCCCCCTTAACCATCCTGGTCTGGGTGCCAAAGGTCTGGCCCGGAACCTGGAGGTGGCTTCTGTTATTATCTACAGCCAGCAATGAGGCTGGAGGGCTGCGCTTTTAATTATTCACAGCGTTGGCTAAGGGCTGCCACACCGGAGTCCCGTGAGAAAAGATGACTCCACATATCCAATTAACATGGATTTAATTCCCCAGGTGACTCAGGTGGGTGTTGGTCCTCCTGCTGTTCTGCCCCGGTCCAAACCCTCCGTAAGGGGTTCCCCATCACCACAATTACAGACTATGATTCAAGATCATCAAAGGCTTCATGAATCTAAATCATCTAGGTGTCCATGATCAAAATCACCAGGGTCCGTGATTCCAGATCACCGGGATTCAAAATCAAAATCATAATGGATCACCATGATTCTAAATCACCATGATTCCAAATCTCCTTGATTCCAGATCATGATTCAACATCACCATGATTCCAAAACCCCTTGAGTGCAGATCACCATGATTCTGAATCTCCTTGATTCCAGATCATGATTCAACATCACCATGATTCCAAAACCCCTTGAGTGCAGATCACCATGATTCTGAATCTCCTTGATTCCAGATCATGATTCAAAATCCCCATGATTCCAAAGCACAACGATTGTAGATCACCAGGTGCCCATGATACTCGGGCACCGTTACAACGCTACCAACGGCCCTCTGCAGAAGGCTCTGGTGGTGTGGCCATGCTTATATCATGGAGACCTCGTTATTGCAAACGTCCCGCAGGAAGGAAAAAATCCCTGAGCAGGCATTCTATCTCGGGACTTTATCGAATAACAAAAAATACAGAGAGCATGCAAATATTACACTGCCGATTAAAATGCAAGGCACAAAATAAACAAATAAACAAATAAACAACCAGCACAGTAAAGGCATACACAAAATACTGCTGGTGTAGGATAAAGTCAATAAATAATCAAATAAACATAGTGGAACTTTCCATTCCAACACTCTCCACTACCCCCAACACACACACATACACACACACACACACACACACACACACAAACTTCTCAATTCCAGACCGCAGCTCTCAGTTACGCGCGCTAACAGCTGCTAATAGAAAAATTCCACCGTTTATTAACTGGTAATTGACTGGTGTTGGGACTAATGGCAAAACTAGTGCCAGGGGGCTAGGGACGGGACGTCCACCACCAGTAAACCTTTATTGAGTTCCAACCTGGTAATTCACTCTGAACATGCTGCTGACATAAGAGTAGTGGGTTTGTTTTGGTGTCCAGCTGGGAACAGAGCATGGGTCACGCCACGCATATCTACCAATGGGGATACCCCCCATTGGTAGATATGCGTGGTGGTTTCTAGTTTATAGATGTATTGCATCTCAGCCTGAGACCTACCTCTGGGTTGGTGAGGTGCTATGTTTTGATGTATGGAGTGTCTGTCCATCACGCTACAAGACAGGTCATGTGATGCGATTCATTCTGTCAAGATGCGAGTGCATTGTGGTTTGACTTGTTCCCATCGTAAAGAAGAATCATACAGATACAGCTTGGACACCTTGTTTGGATCGGAAGCTGAAGTCCTGTCCATCTCCTAAATAAACATGTGCACATGGATGTGTGTGTGCGCGCACACACACGCACATGCACGCGCACACACACACACACACACACAACACACAACACACAACATGGCGTGACTAGAGAGACAAAATCATCCACTGGCTGTTGGCTCGGTATCTATCTCTCCCAAAAATTCCCGAAATCAAATTAACACACAAGGACGCGAGGATCAAAGACGAAGCGCGCGTGTCTATAATGTTATGATTTCATGAGCTGGCCGTCGCTGTCGTGATTTAAATTCCACTGCCGTCTGTGAGCGCAGATCAAAGAGTGGGCCACCTGCTGTGCTCCTGGGGCCGCTATCAGCCCTGCATATTCAGACCCATTTGAAGACAATACCATTCGACCGCAGGCAGACGAATCTGAAGTCCACGAGAACCGTTTATTAACTCCATCTCGGTCTCCACGGCGGCGCCGCTCCGCGTCGGGTCTCCAGGCGGGCAGCGTACGGTGATACCAGGTTATGTCGTTAAGTCCGGACATTTCCCGTTTAATTGAACCACCACCGGCTATACAGTATAAACGATCCCATCTCCCTGTCTGCCCGGGCCACGCCGAGGATGATATCGGCGGCTGGTGTGGGTCTGCATATCTCCGAGCCGTGGTGTGACATTGGCGGGAAGTCGCAAACGGCTGCTCGTGACTCGGCTGCCTTGCTCATCCCTTCTTCCTCTTTCGCGTGTCCTTCACAGCGTCCGCCGGCGTGCTGCTAAAACACACGGCTAATGTGATGCTAATGCTTTAATGTTGCTCAATTTAGCGTCCTCCAGGCCCTCACATGGCCTCGATCTGCATGTGTGGGTTGTGTGCGCACACGCACACGCACACACACACACACACACGCACACGCACACGCACACACACACACACACACACAGGACAAGCACACACGCACAGACAGCTCATACCCACACAAATGTAGGACACACACACACGCAGGACAAATACACACCAGACACCCCAGTAAAACACACACGCCACTGTCATGCAACCACATCAACCAGCCCTGGACCGTTCCGTCCAGTCTGGGGACGGCGGCTGCAGTCTTGCCCCTGCATTAACGGGTTCAAAGAACACTAGCAGGCCAGCGCTTCTCCATGCGGTTAAACCGCAATCCCAATTCCTCCTTCTCCCCTCATGGTGTCAGACGCCATGGACCCGCGACAACCAGTTCCTACATGAGAGGGCAGGGAGCAGGGATCTACCACCCTGGCAGCCATGTACACACGGGGCGTGCCTGTTTGTTAAGACGCCGGGGCCGTCAACGCCACTCTGCGGCGGCGCTGCGACGAGGATCGTCGATAATCCCTTAGATCAGATGGCGGAAAAATCGGAACAAAGAGCGGCTCCGGAACCCGCTGAGCCGGAGACGTGCGCGGCGCTAAGTCGCGTTAGCCGGAGCTAGCAGCGGTGCGTCAACCCGAACACCTCCTTCGTTCTAACAAGCCGCTTACATTCCTGGCCAGCTCGGCGCCACGTGACGTTCCTGAGGGGGATTGGGAATACCTGTAAAAATACAGATTTGGTCTTTCCGAATGACGGCTGTGATCTTCCTCTTCGCTTGAATTCTAGTGTTTAGTATTTAGCCACTTGGCTGCTGCTGTTTTATTGGTTTCTTTTTGAAAACAGAGACATTAAGGAGCAGGTAGGCGGTTAGGGCACCTTGCTCAGGTGATGCCTCCAGATGGACTGCGGACATTGTGGTCCAACCGCCACAACCACCCCGCTCCCTCGAATCGATTACAAGCAGCTTATCAAAACGGCGGGTGCGGTAGTAGGAAACACACAGCGTACTTTATTTTCCAAATCCTTTGGACTCAAGAGATCGCTTTATAAAAAACGGACAGAACGTTTCATCTCGCGCATCACAAAAGTGTTGACAGGACCGAAATATGTATTGAAATCCAACGGCGGCGGCGGCGGCAACAGAAAGGATAAGGAGCCGAGTGAGGTACAGAAAATAGCTGTGTCCTTGAAACCTCTCAGGTTTCTCAACAGTCATTTAGGTAGTACTCCAGGCCTGTCTGACGACCACTTCTCCGCTGGCAGCAGGAAGAATGACAGACTAATTAGTCGTCAGACAACATAAGGGGGCCTGAACCAATCGCCACAACAGACGGGAGGGCCGCACAATGGAGAGCGGCGTGGTTAAGGGAACAAGGCTTTCCGCTCTGCTTTTTTCCCTCTGAACCCACTGCGGTCCCTCCATTAAGGCTCCACAGCGACACCACGGAGACAGCGACACCACGGCGACAACGTCACCGAATGAGCTCATTCTTATTTTCTCTTCCGTTCCGGTCGTACAATTTGTTTCCTGCCGCGCCTTTGACGGGGATGTGATGTGTGTGGAGGGAGGGGAAGGACGTTTCTAAAGGCGTTTTAGCTTGGAGACCAAGTGATTCCTTGTAATTAGCATGTTAACTGTCAAAGCAACAGATCAAGCCCCTGTGCAGATGACCTCGCTGTCGGGAGCCATGTTGCCACACCTACTCTTCCCTCCCTCCTTCTTCCTCATACAAGTATTTAGGTGCTACACTGCCCTCTGTTGGCGACTGGTGTCATGAAGTCGAGACGTATGGAAGTGTTGGAAGAGTATGTATTGAGAGGCTGCTTCATCAGCAACCGTTGATGTGACTGACATGATCGGAAATCACAATCATGTGCATGCACATTTTCAGACGAACCCTGGACTAGTAAGCCCTCCAAGGATATCCATGAAAAAAAGAAGACGATTTTTAGTTTCAGTCAAAAATGTTCCATAATTTCATTACTAATTTTTTAGTTTGTCAAAATATTTTGGACCATCACGAGGAGAACTGGTAATAGCCTCTTAGATATCAAATTATAAATTTTGAATTGCACCTAATTTTCACCAAACCTTCAGCATTGGGGCAAACAAATAGGGAAAACAGATCTGTGAAGGTGTCATTTTCTTGTCACCCCCTCTGTGGGAGGATTAACTGAATCCTTGCTGAAGCCAGTACCTGTGTTCAGTAATCTGAACAGGCCAGGGAGCCTAGTCCGGATAGATAGGACATCCAAGTGTAGACAGATAGGACATCAGACGGACACTTGACCTCTGGACATGCCTGACACCTCAGCAAAGAGAAACTGTCACAACCTCTTCAGAGCCGTCACCCAACTCCAACGCTTGATTTCTGCCCTGACCCAGTTGAGCGGGCTCATACGATCCCAAGTGTTCAAGACAGTCAAAACTCACGGAGGCTGTCCGTCACTGCCAACTGTATCTGTGACAGGGTCAGCCTCAGTTCTGCCGGTTTGAGTTTAACTACTTACTAGTTAGTAAGTTCCTGGATGTTTTTTATCCAAAGCAACTTACAGGGGGGACTTTAGATCCATGTAATTAAGGAGCGGGTAGGGGTAGGCCATCTTTCTCAAAGATGCTTTACATGATGGCTGCAGACCGTGGGGATCAAACTCAGTCACCCTGAGATGGGTCTGCCGAGATCAAACAACACAGTGGAACCTTTTTGAAAATGTTTTTGAAAACCTTGACCCTCTGCGGCCCTATCATCTACACAGCAGAAAGCTGGTCAGCGTTCCCTGTTTGTACTTGAAGGATAACCCAATGGAAATAATTGATCCTCCGTTTATATGACCCATTTTGTGCCTGAAGTAGAAAAAACGTCAGTAATGATTTTCATAAAGAGTGTTCACAATAAATTGTTAAAATAGATGTCTTTAAAATAAGTTGCTTTGGTATTTAATGAAAAGCAAAAAGAGGCAATAGACAAATTGTAACCTTAAAATATTTCGAGCAATGCATCCAGAAAGCACCTTTGAAATCTGATATATCATAGCAGGCTTTCTTGGTGTGGAAGGGCTAGCTCCGGCCACAGCATAAATAAACGAGGCGTGAAAGGTAATCTGAATTCCCTTGCAAGTACATTATTTACCTTTGCAATAAATAGCATCCTACAACTATGCCATTACGCCTCATTTTTCTCGTACGCAGCATGAGCGAATGACAATAAGAAACATCACATCCACCCAAACACGGGGTGTAATCTGCATGTAGGAAAATATGATATCCTTCCATTTCATCATAACTCAAAGAACAATAGATGTTTGTTCCAATGCACTGCTTTGAGGAGGTGGAAGCGGTAGGGCTTTGTCTGTGAGAGGGAACAGGCTCACCAAACAGACACAGGGAACTATTGCCTCCTGCTGTTGGTGTCTTTGTGTTTGCCAGAAGGATATCAGCACAGAGTAAAGAAAAAGAGAGGCCGGTACGCCCCGGCACATTCTGTTAAAGGGAGGAAGGGCTTTGAATCCATGTTGTGGCATCTGTTCTGTGCACCGATCAGAGAGGGGTGGCTCGTATCCGTGGCTCAAAAGAAAAAGCAAAAAAAATACAAATACAAAAAAATACCTTTGACAACAAAGGATAAGAGAGGAGAGGGAAGAGATGAGAGGAAAAGAGAAGAGATGAGAAGAGAGAATGGAAGGGAAGAGACTAGGCAAGATGAGAAAAGTGAAGAGACGGAAGAGTAGAAGAGAGAACAGAAGGGAAGAGAGGAAGATGAAGAGAGAGAGCGAATTATTGCATAAGGTGTCAGATGACTCCCCCCCTTCCCCTCCAAAACAAATGTAAACATCCCATCAGCATGGAGACTGAGTGTGGATAAATCATTAGACATGTTGCGTCAGGGAACGGCACCCCTTCCCTATCCAGTCCCTCCGCCTTTTGATCCATATTTCATGACGCATCGCGCCACCTCTTCTGGTACACGACAATCCTCCACCACCGGCCGACCGCCGTCGCCTTCAGGTTGAGCAGCTTCCATCGTCCTGGCTGGATCAGCTATGACTCATCATGGCGGTAAATCACCGCCAAGCAACGGAGGTGTCAACATGTGAGGCGTCGCGGCCGGCCGGGATGGGTCTCGAGCCAGCTTGTGTTCTTGCATCCTCCGCCGGGCTCAGTCATGCGGCCAGCGGAACGCATGTCTCCGTCTGCTGCATCGCATTACTCTCTGAGCCGGGGGGGGAGATGGACGGATGATGGATGGGACGTTCGGAGGGTCAAACCAAACCATCCTGAAAAGGCACACCAGCTCGGGCCGGCTGCGCAGACCCCTGGGCGACCTCGTGTCCCGGAGCTGACCGCGGACGCTTTGGGTTCCCTGGAACCGACCGCGTAAAAAAAAAAAAAAGAAAGAAAAAAAAAAGAAAAAAAAATATCAAGAAAGCTCAAAAACATCAGCGACGCAAAAAAAAGCCAATCAGCTGTGCTATTTCTGTTCACAAACTGAGGAGTAGTCTAAATGCGTTAGGGGGTAATCTGAGGGAACCAACGGTGGATACGCGCGGCGAGAGCCACGGATGCAGAGTGGCACAGAGCTGCCACATTTCTTCGGCTAATCCCCTGAGTTAAGGAGAAGGGGAAGCTCACCCCGATGCCTCCTTTAACTCTTTTTTCCAGTTTGTCATTCCCACTTCAAAGCGTACGAGATGAAATCCTCCAAGGTATTATAAGAGCAATGGTACGGCAGCACATTGCTAACCTCCCTCCTGACTAACGTCTGCTAAAGCGATGTCTGAAAACACAGTCCCTTCACTCTACTAAGTCCCTGTAGCCTTCAATCTTCAAGAGCCCTAACATTCCTCCAGGGATTCGCCATTCGCCGAGTTAGTTTGAATGGATGAAAAGATGGTGGATCTCTGTGATGGCATACCTACCCTGCCATTTTGAATGGCATTAAATAAGCTTGTCCTTTAAGACTGGTTTGAGCAAAATGGAAGCAAACCATCGAGATTGTTAACAGTGGATCTGGGAATGCGTTGGTACTAAACTGTGTATAAATAAATAAATGCACTCTCGAGAGACTGAAACATCATTTAACCACATGTGCCTCGTACTGTGAGCCATCTTTAGCTGTCTAACTGCTGAGCATCATAAATACACCAGTTAGCTTAACCTCCAGGGGTTTAGCCTAGCAAAGGCTTGTGGGTAAATCTCAGAGAACGCCTGATGGTACGAGACACATCTGCCAGGGCGTCCTAAGGACTGAAAGATTAAAGGAAAAGCAAACGCAATACAGATTCGGGCTGCTGAAATATGCCACGTTTATACCTATATCGCAAAGGCTGTGGATAAGCGCAGGTGGTTGGTCGTTTGTTGTTTGAAAAGAAAAGTATTTCAATAATTAGAATTGTTGATTTTCAAAAGAGTTTGTCAATACTCGCTTAAAACGCACCCACTAAATGTAATGTGGGGAGGTTCTGGGGGAGAGCTCTACCACAATTAAGACTCAATTTCACCACAGCAAGCCTACCTAGAAGCTCTTATATTGAACAAAGTGTACGGCAAGTCATCAGGATGATTGTAATGAAACAGCGCATTCACACGGTGTCACCCGAGCCCGTCCACCTGCATCTTTAGCATTTCCCCCCCGCGCTGCAGCCAAGGTCATCAAACACACTAAGACATAACCGTGTTACCAATTTACTCCGAGGGAAAAAAAATGAGGTCTGGGGTTTATTCCACTCCGGTGGTTGATTAATCACTATTAGAAAAGCGACTAAAACTGCCACTACAGTCTTCCACACCTCCCACACTCCCATCGGGCTAACTGCCAAACCGACAGTGCCTCAGGGCTCCAGGGCGACCCCAATCCTTTCCGCTTTTAAATAAGATACACCAGAGCTACCGTTTTTCAATCTTAACCAGCATGATACAGACAAGGTACCGTTACTTTAACCGCGGCAGGAGTCACATTGTTGGCTGCTCTGCGAGAGTGCTTGTCTACGCTTGTGCCTTCTCACGCAAAGCACGTGTGTGTGTGTGTGTGTGTGCGTGTGCACGCACGAGTGTTAGATGGAGAGATAGAAGGAAATAGATCGAGTGAGGGTCAGAAAGGAGGAGGGGAGGGGTGGTGGAGAGAAAATCAGAGAGATCCAGAGATAAAGGGGAAAGAAAGAGTGAGAGACCGAGAGAAAATTAGGAAAAGACAAAAGGGGGGTAGTCAGAGAGAAGAAACGAGAGAGGAGGAGGAGAATTCGGAGGCGGGAACCCCTGCTGTTTCCACCGGGCTGAAGCTCATGATAAGGTTTATCTTCTCTGCCTAACGAGGTAGCCCAGTAGCTGTCCTCCTCGTCCCACCACTGGGGAGGAGTGGTGGCGAGGAGGAGCAGTGAGGAGGGGCAGTGGTGAGAAGGAGCAGTGTTGAAGATGAGCAGTGGTGAGGAGGATCAGGCGTAAAGAACAGTGGTGAGGAGGAGCAGTGAGGAGGAGCAATGGTAAGGAGGAGCCGTGGTGAAGAGGAGCAGTGAGGAGGAGCGGGGTAAGGAACAGTGGTGAGGAGGAGCAGTGAGGAGGAGCAGTGAGGAGTAGCAGTGAGGAGTAGCAGTGGTGAGGAGGAGCGATGGTGAGGAGCAGCAGTGAGGAGGAGCCTTGAGGAGCGAGGAGGAGCAAGAGGGAGCAGTGGTGAGAAGGAGCAGTGGTGAGGAGGAGCAGTGGTGAGGAGGAGCAGTGAGGAGGAGGAGCAGTGAGGAGGAGCAGCGGTGAGGAGGAGAAGTGAGGAGGAGCAGTGGTGAGGAGGAGCAGTGAGGAGGAGCAGTGGTGATGAGGAGCAGTGAGGAGCAGCAGTGGTGATGAGGAGCAGTGAGGAGCAGCAGTGGTGATGAGGAGCAGTGAGGAGGGGGAGTGGTGAGGAGGAGAAGTGAGGAGGAGCAGTGGTGAGGAGGAGCAGTGAGGAGGAGCAGTGGTGAGGAGGAGCAGTGAGGAGGAGCAGTGGTGATGAGGAGCAGTGAGGAGCAGCAGTGGTGATGAGGAGCAGTGAGGAGGGGGAGTGGTGAGGAGAAACAGCAGCAGCAGAAAAAACACTCCCTGAAGTGACCCTAGCGTTGTTCATGCTACGCCGCCCTGGAACCTTATTTTCTGTCGGAAATAGTCACAATCCCTTTGGCACACATCTCTTTCAATCTGCTCTTTTTCTTTCTCTCTCTTGCTTTCATTTCGTGCTTTTTTTCTCCCTTTTCCCTATGTGTTGGCTCTCTTCTACATCCTCCCTGCACATTGTTACCCAGACTATCATGGGAGGCTGGCATAGCCGTGGAGAGAGAAATGTTGCAGAGCGTTGGCAGGGAGAGGCGTGAGCGCCCCAGGGGCGATGAGCGAGTGAGGGAGCCTCACAGAGAGAGAGGGAGAGAGAAAGAGAGAGAGACACAAGGAGAGAGAGAGAGAGAGAGAGAGAGAGAGAGAGAGAGAGAGAGAGAGAGAGAGAGAGAGACGAAAGGGAAAGGGAGACGTATTCTGGCTGAGCTAAGCCCCTAATCACAGTCTGCTCTGCATGACGGACTTAAGACCACTCTATTTAATGCTACCTACCTCTTTAGTCCAAAAAAGTGGAAAATATATACTTCCCGCTAAGCACTTGGGTTAAGACACGCACACACACACACACGCATGCACAATGAGCATGTACACAGAGATGTGCATGCACACACACACACAAAACACTGTCACACTCACATGCCCTTTTGTCACTAGCTTTGAAGTCACAGCAGAGCGCCCATATTGAGCTCACGCTGCTCGTGAACCAAGCACTATGATGGTCCCATTAATGCAGGCTCTAATGTTGCAGGGGAGATGGGGTGGGGAGCTAGTGACCGGCTAGGCCAGGCCATAGGCAGGTGCTCCATCTGTTGTGGGGGTACAGAATGGGAGCATGGTCTCTGGATACTGGTTACACTGAGACAGACAGGAGAGAGAGAGAGAGACAGACAGGAGAGAGAGACAGATAGAAGAGAGAGAGAGAGAGAGACAGACAGGAGAGAGAGAGAGACAGACAGACAGGAGAGAGACAGCTTCAATGATATTATCCATAACGGTCTCCCATAGAGTCCCACCAGCTTCAGCTACATTAGCAGACATGCCATGGATTCCGGCTAGCAGCAGCAGCAGCAGCAGTGAAATTCGGAAAGGAGGTAAAGATCTTATGAGATAACGGCTGAACCCACGCTATACATACACACGCTCGTGAACACACACACACACACACACACACACACACGTATGCCGCTCCTGTGCACCGACCCAAGGACACACACCACACACAAACACGCATGCACAGACACACAGACACACACACACACAGACACACACACACACACACACCAAATAATCATAACCCATCTGGCAGAGTTCAAGACGAGTTGGGATTTGTCTGCAGGTTGACCGCCTTCCAGCCATCCTTCATCTTCTGCTATTATGGCTGCTGGCCGACCAGCTCCTATGTAGGTGTGTAATCTAATCTCAGAACATTGATTTATGTCTGGGTGTCCCGTCGCCATTAAGCTAATTGCATGATCACTTCATAACATCCTTCCTGGGTGCTGGTGGTAATTCAGCTTTTCTCGCCCACCAGCCTACCACTCACCGGCCGCCGACAGTAACCGCATTACGGCTGAAACTGTCGTTGGGAATATCAGCTTTCAGCCTTTGCGGATTGATTTTATGCCCGTTTCACCAAATCCATAAACCTTGTTAGTCTGCCTCTCACCGGCGCTGGTCATTTGATCCATGGGAGTTTTAACGGATTATCGAGCCGCGTTCTTTAGCCAGGCACCGCTGGAGAAGAGGCGCGCGTGTCTCCGTGCACAGTCACCTGCGGCGGTGCGCGAATGTGCTTTATTCTTAAAGTAGACACATTTACAATAAAAGAAGAAATGATATCGCTAATTGAAAATGATGTATTATAAATATTGTTTAGTATATACAGTATTATGGCTTGTGTCGCTTTGTGCATTCCATTATATGTTTTCCATTTATGTTTAGTGTCAATTTGTGTTTGCTAAATAATCACACTGGGAGAATAAGCAGCAGTGCTGACTCTTTTTCCCCACTGGCCATGGCCTTCGTCCAGTAATAATTGTGTTTAAAGGGGGCACTGGCATACTTTGCTCAGCCACTGCATGTGTATTAATATTTTCTTTTAACTGTTTGTATATGAGGACAATGTAGTGGTACACCTAACAATCAAAGGTTGGGAACCACCAATCTAGTAATAGTAATGCACACAATGGCGTACTGTATGTTTAGCTTCTAGGGCAGGCCTACTGAGCTTTGATTGCCTTCATCAGGATACAGCGTGTTAAATGGCTCGTGCTTAATCGTCATTAAAAATCTCCCCGGGCAGTGGGCTTCAAAGACAGGAAGGAAAAGTTCATATCACAGGTGTGGGCTGTGTGTGGGAGACGCTGGGAAATGGCATTCATTCCGTCTGTATTTATTTATTCCGAATGTCTACCTCGTCGTCGTCGATTTGTTGTTTCTAAATTAGATTTCCGACACCTCATCAAGTTCTCATTACATCGGGATTATGTTAAACCCCGAATTGATGAAGCCTGAAAATTACAAAAATGAACGTAGAAATAAATAAATTAAGAAAACAAACAAACATGGCTCGTGTTTATAAGGGTGCACTCACCTTTCTGTCAGGGGATTTGACGGCAAAGACGGGCATCCGACAAGCGAGCAGCGGGCAGCCGGACGGGGCTATGGGTTTGCCCCCGTCCTCCCCACAGAACCAGCCGGGAGTATTTTCCTCTCCTGAGAATAAGAGACAGAAGGGAGAGGAAGAACAGCCCTTTAATGTTTTTTTTACCAAGGACCTTTAGAAGACATTTCCGCTCCATTAGTAGAAAACTGGCAAACCTGCAGGACAAAATGAGGCAGCCATTTACATCGAGTGAGTTTAGCGCTGTCACTAAACTGTTTTTGCACTCTAGTTAAACGATTTAGTCCGATGGCTTGACAGACTACAGCTAAACAGTTTGGCTATAGGGCTTGACAGCACAGCACGATTCTTAATAGGTTTAGCACTATTGATAAACGGAAAAACAATTAAGCACTAAAGCTTAATAGTTGAAAATGGCAGTTTAGTTTGTACTAAAGCTAACAAGACTAGAGTCAAACAGTTATCATTTCATGGTACTATAGTTAAACAGTGTAGCATTTGAGGGAAGTCCACCACCTTATCTGCTTCACTAGCCTGTGCATCAGAGGATGCTATGCCTTTGATGTCGGCGCTCCATTATTCTCACATAGACATAATCTTAAAAGCTTCTGAAAAGTCTGGAAAAACGTCATCGTTCAACTTTTATTTTTGGATAACAGGCTTTGACTTTGAAGAAAATCCCTCTCGCTAATTGATTGTATGTATTCAAGTCTCACTCTTTGCTAGCCTACTTTTGAGATGAAACTTCAATTGCTCTTTAAAGGTGATTTGCATTGAGTGTTCTTCTATTCCTGGTCTTTTGAGTTGCATGTCAACCCACTGGCTCATGACACAATATGAATAATGTAAATAAACAAAACACGCAACACAAAAGCAAACAAGGAAACAAACCAGGTTCTCATTTGTGTGGAGCAATTTTTCAGCATATATCTGTATTGAGGTCAGCGTGATACAGCTACCATTATTCAATCCCTGCCACTACAGGCAGCCATAGAGTAGGCAGTAAATATGACAGAACACCCTCCCTGCCACAGCAGAGCCAGGCTGCACATGTCATGAGCTGGGGTGGCGCAGCGTGACCAACTTCCTTCACGAGTTCCAGGTATGAATGGTGTGAATTAGCATGAATGTGCCAGAGGCTGGTTCCCTGGTGTGTGCGGCGTACACCCGGCGCTGTGAACACAGGGTCTCGATGGTGATTAGACCCCCATTTTTAATCAACACCAAAAGGGGTTCCCAGCAGGAACAATAGTGTGAACGGCAGGAACCAAAGCTGCCCAAGATAAATTCACCTCGATAAAGGGATTTGGCCCTTGTGCATTAGGTGCATATACCCAGCTAAGTGTTAGATAAATCAAATTTCAAACCATTTCCGCAGCTAAACTCCAGAAGGAGTTGTGAATATCTGCCAAAATGCTGAATTCCACTCATTTCCTTTACCTACTACAGAGTTTAGTAGTTGTTACTTGCAAGTTGCCATTTGCAAGTTGAAGAACCTAAAACAGCACTCAATCAAATATCTTGTCTTCTTTTCATCTTTTTTTTTATTTATGAATGTATGGGTCTTTTTAACACAAAATAGGGCAGCTACAAACACCTAGTTTGTTTAAAAAAAAGTACCTATTCAGAACCAGAGTGCCCTGATTTAGTTTGAAAAGTGCCCAGACAGCAGAACTTGTTTGACGTGTTCTTGTTTACTTGCTGTTTCAGTGCCAGTTACAGTACATGGCCAACCTAAGGGCCAATTAAAGCAGCTTGGACAGACCAGTAAGCTAGAGCCTATTTTTCTTAAATATGTTGAGGGTTAGTGAAATAAAGTGAAATGTTTTGCAGGATGTTAAGTCCTCAAAACGTTCTATTTTGCATTTTTTCCCCACAACGACTTAACTACTGAACTGTTGGCCAGACCACCACCGATTTAGTATTATACCAGTGATAAGCGCTTCAGCGAAAAATGTAATATGATTATAATGTACGGTACTTCAGTGAGGAAATATTGTTTTTGTTTACACCCCAAATTGCTATACCTCTTTGAAACTTCTCGGGATTATCGGCACCAAAGCTCTCCGCGGCAAAGAAAACCTAGACACCTCTTACTGCTATCTCGGAAAGCCAAGAGTATTTCTGATCATAACATTTAACACAGTTGAGTCCGTCAGTCATATTTACAACTCCCTCGAGCGGCTTCGTATATTGCCCTGTTTCGTGGGAGGAGGTCTCGCGCCACGAGTTGGCGTCCCCCCCGGCGAATCCTTGCCAAGACGCAAACAAAAAGGTGTGAGGTCACTTATTAAAAGACTTTAATTATGGGCTTATTGCCAGGGAGGGCTGCGCTGAGGCAGTGGGTCCGGCGCTTTGCTTCTCTACACCTGAATAATCAGCACCCTTCTGCAGATAATTATTAGATTAGCATAAATAACTGACTGCAGGCAGGGAGAGAGGGAACTGGTTGATATAGGAGGTTTCCTGTTTTTGATGATTATTATATAAAGTAGAGAGGGAGAGGTTGAAGGAGAGGTTAGGAAAGAGAGAGGATGGCGAGGGGGAGCAGTGGGGCAGGGCTGGGGAGAGACTCAGTTTGGTTTTAACCTTCAGCCCCGGTGCAGGAAATAATGATGATGAATTATTACTTCGGCCAATTATTACATTGGGCAGAGGAAAATAAACCAAGAAGGAACACCTGCCGTTAGTGAGAAATGGACCGCCCACCTCAACACAAACACTTGCATCTTGGAATAACGTGATTTCATTGATTATGTCAATACACTTATTTTTCTAGAAGCTGTGTTCCTAATCTTTTACCTTTTTGAATCCAAACGTAGCATTAGGGTAAATAACATTTGGAAGTTAATTCTGCCTGGGGCCTGAACTGAAAGCGAAACCTTTCTATGCCATGGCTGCCTACGCAACAACATACATTGCATACCTACCTCCCCTTCATACCTATACATGTACAGGGCGGGTCACAAAGGCCAACGTACACTGATAGGTACTACTTAGCACTTAAAGTCAGACATTTATAATAATAAATGAACACGTTCTCTACTGTTTCCAAAGTGTGTTTTCATGCAATGCAGACATAAATGTAAAGGATGAAGTGGAGTTTATAGAAGCAAGTCGATTTGTAAACACTTAATCAGAGCTCCGGGGTCAAAGGCTGGCATAGAATGTATTTAAGAGAGGAAATTAAGCGTAAACCATTAGTCAAAGCAGAACACAGCTCGGAAAATATGAAGTGGCAAATTATAAATAGTGAATGTAGAATAGGTAAGACGTTGAAGTGATTAACATCCCGGAACAGCCAAACCGAGAAAAAAACAATAATTTCAACAATAATAAGATTAGACATTGACAAAGACATTTTTATTCAAACCTATCCTTCAAAAACCCTTTGTTAAAAGAAAGAAACGCTTCTTCGGCTGAAGAGAAAATGCGAGAGAGAGCGTGTGTTCACCAACGCAGGTGTACAACTGCGGTACAATTAAAAATCAACCCGAGAAACGGAACAACTACATGGTGATCGTGTCTCCTGGGCCGCTAATTCAACCATGCTATTATTAGCCAGTGCTCTAGGTGACGACCAGCTGGGGGCCATGTGGGGGGTCAAGCCCATACTTCGGTGCTCGATTCCAGTTACAGTTACTGAATTAGGACA
>JAOPJO010000025.1:598482-608859 GCA_027123675.1 Molva macrophthalma | reverse complement strand
CCCCTCTGCAAAAAACATCACTAGCTCTCTAGCTTTAGCAATAGGTCTGGTTAGCCTTGTGGAAGACTCCGGTCATGCGCAATGAGGGGTAGGTAGAAAGACAGGCCATCAAATCATTTAATTTGATCAAATAATTGGACAGGCTTATTGCAGGCCTGCAACTAGAGCCACAGATACCAGAATTGTAGTTTTTGTCAGAACAGTTTAATTATTGATTGCTGTCGGGATGCAAAGATAATTTCAATAAATGTGACAAAAATGCTTCTAAAATAAATGGCCTACCCTAGCTTTAAGTGTTGGCACTTAAGCCTATTTTGTGTCACTCATTTTATTTGCCCCATTCAATGCTATGAAAGCTTTCAAAATGTATGTTTAACTTGGGGAAAATAGAAAACACAATATAATCAAGAATGCACTAAAGCATACATTTATGGCAGATGATTCCCATTTGAAGTACTGTATATAGAGTACTCAACAGACATTTTCTAAATGTTATTTTACAATGGATGTTGAGCCCAATAGAAAACAAACTGAAGGCAAAATACCGTTGACAAAGCGACCAAAACTGTAGAGACCACAAAAAACGCTCTGTTTTAAAGGGTTATATAGATTTTTTACGTGACTGTACTTCAATACTTTTAATGTGTCAGAGTGAGACGTCTAAATTAAATGCCGTATCATTAGATATATAGGATATGTTAGGGAGTTCAGATGTATAAATATGTCCGCAACTGATAGTGAAAACAGGATATACAACTCCCACGTCAATTATCCCACACAATTGCAGTAGAAGAATAGTTCAAAGTCCAGATCATTGCAACATGACTAGTCCATGTCTTACTGAAGTGCTAGCTCTGTGCTCCTCAAGTCAGGTCTATTTATTATACAGCATGGGGCTAAAGATGCAGACAGGATGCTAGGAGTTCTAGCAATACAGAATATACCCAATGTTGTGCAGTCAAACTGGCTATGCTTAAAGGTCAATTATTAAGACCGAAAACGGAAGTATAGCCCTTCCGCCATCTTGTGTGATGATGCACCTGTTTTAGTCAAACATAAAATATTGCGTGTCGCTAGTGCAGAATATGTATTTACGTTCTAGAACCTGGCAATACATACATAATCTAACTGCCCTTCTGTACCAAACATAAAAATAAACAGGAATAATGAATACATTAATCATGTGTTAATGTTATGATTGTGAGGGAGGGCTAAATGTATGCATCAGTGTGTGACAGATCTCCACAAGGGCCAATGAACATCAGCAAAAGCGTATTATGAGCGTTTATGAACAATGATGTGTGGATTTGAATACCTCTTGGAAAAGGGGACCTCGGAGTTGACCGATATTTTGCTCTTGCTGCGCTCTATGGACACCACGCCATTTCCAAGGTTCCCAGCTTTGCCGTTGACCTTAATGCGCTCCTGCAGGAACTGCTCCTGTGAGACAGACGTGGGAAGAGATGTTAGAAGTACAATGCAGAACATTTACCTGTTTTATAAAGCAACACACTGGAGAGGAAAAAAAATCAATCACTGGCATGTGTTTAAAGAGAAAACCAGCAAACGTTTCCCACTTTCTAAATTGCCAGTATGATTTATTCTAGCCCTTCTAAATATAGAACGACGGAAATGCTGTACCATCAGAACTATCAATTTTCAAGTTCAATAATTGCCGAAAACACATTTTTACAAGTTGCTTATAAAATGCCCCTAGTGATTTAGAAAATGATTTCATTCAGTGGTACAAGATAGCCATAATTTAATGTAGAGTGTCAAGCGGCAAAGTAATCAAAACTCGTGCACTTACAAAGTTGGCTGCGTCCATGATGCCATCCTCGACAGGGTGAGTGCAGTCCAATGTGAATTTTAGAATCTGCTTCTTTTTCTTACCACCCTGCTTCTTCACCACTGGCTTTTTCTGTTGGAACAGTTGAAAATAAGTGATTCAAAACAATTCTCAATAACCACCACATTAGTTGGGGGCACCATTAGTCTGATGAAACCATATGTACTACGTCTGTAGGGCATATGGGTCTACATTCTACGAATGTATAATTTAACGCTAGTCAATGTAAAGACACGTAGAACGAGGACAAGCATTATGAAGATAATGAGATGGAGTGACAACTCAATAGCGAGTAGGATTACATTGGTCCAGTAACGTGACAAAGATCTTGCAGGATGTTGATACGACCAAACTGCTTTAAAATACGTTTACACAAATAGATAAGACGTTTCGAACGTTTGTTTGTAGACTCGTGTACATCGAGCAGTCAGGATCCAGAAAAATAATAGCGAATGAACAGTTTGATCGTGTCAATCTCCTAGGCTGGCAGCATTAGCTTTCGCTAGCATAGGTTAGCATGTGACGTTAGCCAAACGTGGTGAGAGGCTACTGAACAAACACGACAAAACAAAACACTCCCGACTTCAACGGTTAACAAATGACTGTGAATTGATTATTTAGAAACGCAAGAGTGAAGAAGAAAACACAATAGAATCATTATTTGGCGAAATATTTGCACATTTGTGTACTCACAAGCGGAGCCATGACTGAGAAATTTGGCCAAAAGGAAGGAGGGAAGGCTGAGCAGGAAGTAAAAGATGTGGGAGAGCAATCGATGGCATCAATTTATCTGTTATCGATTATAATCGAGTTGCGCTTTTAGTTTAATGTGTGCACAAACATTGTACATATACAAGTTTAATGTGTGCACAAACATTGTACATATACAATGTAATGAATGGAGGCACTGTGAATTAAACGTCAATAATGGGAATATTTTGCATTAAATATTTCTTGACGTATTATTATTTAAACAATTAAATTAAATTAACCTTTTCTAATACAAGCCGTTGGCCGGCCCTTTTGTTTACACAAAGATGTTTGTGAGGATTTCCTATAGAATGAATAGCCCATGCAAGAGCTTCTAAAAGTTACAATGGTATCTTTGCAATTGGAAGTAGTAATACAATAGGTTGGCTACTCTATCATTCTCCAGCACAGTAGGCTATTTCATTCCAATTGCCAACCCAGCTCACTCTCCCTGTGCTGGACGAGGTGGCTGGGGCTGGGGTTGGCATGAAGGGCAGTCTGTCAGCTGCCTATTGAAGAGCTGCATTGCTGTCATTCCGACCAGTGGGGGGGGTAGCTAGCTGATATCACCAGTTAAAAGGTATGCCAGAGACCCTCGGTAACTTCCACAGCATACAGTAGGATTCACCCTTTTATATGTTTATGGTTACAGTATACTACCCCATGTGGATTTTTGTTTCTATACTACAGTGAGCAGTAGGCTACATTGGGCTGAAAAGGTAAGACACAATTACCAAACTGTTTGTACTAACCAACAAGTAGTAGACCATCCAGTAGAAAAAAAGGCTGCGTTTTTTTATTTGGAATAACAAATAAACCTGTCGTGAAACTGTGATCATTAAACCTGATGATGACGAACACAGAAAATGATTCAACTTGTTTCCAACTTCTGTGATAACTGTAGGCCTATCTGTACTTGCAGATGGCGGGGGAGATCTTCACTAATGTGGATAGCCTGTGCAACGTGGAATGCACTAACCTGCACCCTTTGGTTTGTCACCTGTGCCACGAGCAGTACAAGCACCCATGCCTTTTGGACTGCTACCACATCTTCTGCGCCCGCTGTCTATGCGGACGGACCAATGAGGGCCGTCTCAGCTGCCCCCTCTGTGGGTAAGAAAAGGAACTGCTGAGCTAATTGATAGAAGTCCGTCTCTTACAACCTGACTGAAAAACACAGCTGATGTAAAGTAGGCCTATTCTGATACCAACCAACTTACAAATGTAGTAGAGTCATATATAATAGGTACGGTCTTATCCTGCTTGACATTATAATTAATTCCATAAAGACTAGGCTATTGAAAATTAATTTAGAGGTGGAGTGGTCCGCGTTTTTAGGCTTTGGGTATATAATTGCAAAAAAAAAGCTGGGCCGATATCATTGTGCACCTCAGATTACAATGCCTTGCTAGACAAAAACAATACAGCTCATGGCTATAGGCCTATTTCTTACAACATGTTTTTATTTTTATTTTTGTATTTTTTTAAACCTCCCACTCAAGTAGCCAAGGCCACTTTTTGGTTAGAATGGTAAATGGTGTGCTTCTAAATTTTACCAGAATAGTATAGTTTCTCTCAGCTGAAGTGTGAGATATGTATACATCATCCTCCGCCACATCTGATTGGCTGGAGCAGCTGCGGGGTCAGGCCAGGCTCTGGTTGAGTCCTTGGCAGACCCTCGCGACACGGGCCGGGGAGATAAAGCCACGCGGTCCGAAATGCAGTCGAGGCATGTACCGTTATTTAGTATCCCTGGCTGGTGGATTAAGCGAATTAAATGCAGTTACATGACACCTGGTGGTTTTAGATGGAGGAGTCATGGTTCACATAAAGAACAGGTTCAGTTCCAACCTTCTGTCCTGAAAAGAGCTGCCATGTCTTCTCTTGGCACGTAACCAGGCTCCTCCCCCTTACTTTATGCTTTATGCATCATTATTTTGTGACATATTAAAACAACAATAACAATAAAATCGTTTTTTATTATTAGGGTTTTATTGTGGTACATTATCAGATTGAGTTCAAATGTTAAACATATACAATATTAAATAAATTGTAATTAGTGTCTTAAAAAAAAAATGAAAACTGCAAAAGCTTTTCATTTTCATTTAACAGTATATTGATGGAGCTGTCCCTGGTCAGGCAGGGGTCATTGGGTTGTGATCGTGACATTATTATTATTAGATTAGACCGCTTGCACCTATGCGTGCAGTCATCGAAGTGGTTCTGCATGGACAGGTGCTCTGATTGGCCTGGTGTGCAGGGCTCAGATACTGTTGAGGCCCATTGTCGCTATATTTATCTCCTTTGTTTTGCTGAGTATCAAGTGAGCTGGCTCCCTGGAGCTGCCTCAAGGCCTTCCAAAGTGTTAGTCTTTGACAATAGTTTTTTGGTTCTCTGTAAAACTGCCTTAGATTCAGGCAAAACCTGATTATCAAGCAAGATGCCTTGAACCTGTATCTGAATTGCCTGTTCAGTCACATTGGATAACAGCATATCCTAAATGACAAAATAGGACTATATATATACTAATTATACATCGACCCTTCAGAACTACAAAACACACTCACCGAATCAAGAGTTGTTACGCATTTGCTTGGCATATTTCACCACAATCCTCTTGTTTAATGTTTTTGTTTGTAGTATAGTTAACATTAGTCTCTTGAGGAATACTCACTGCAGTGTGAATCTCCCTGGAGACTCCTATCACTGAGTATGGTCCTATCACTGCTGTATTGGGACCTGCTACAAGATACTATTTACATCCTGCTGAAGCCCACAGCTCACTGAAGAGCCGTCTAATCTACTACCACTCTGAGAGGAGATAATAAAAACTCATTGCTAGGAGACCGTCCAGAAACCAAAGCCCCCAGGAACAAAACGGACTTCCATGAAATCATATTTGATGTTCTCAGCCTAACTTGTTGATTTGGAGAAATGTGTCTGCTAAATTACTAAATTGAAATAACTAAACTAACTAACTAACTAAAAGGTGTGCGTTTACAATCATGTTTAATCTTTTTGGCACTTCTCTAGACAAGTCAATCTGTGAAAGGATGTTTCTAATTAAATTAATGTCTTGTAATTGGATATTGGCTATTTTGGGGACTCCTTCATATGTTCTTTAATGTGGACTAGTGTAAAATAAAGACATTCAAACAAAACTATCATGATGGCCCATTGAAAGCCACATTAGCTAGCGCCATCTTCTGGAAAGTCCTTATAATTCAACAGCCTATCATGCATATGGTTACAAGCCTAGTTGTGATGAATGTGATGGAATTCTTGTATTAAGTCACCACCTTCCACTGACATCTTATTTAAATGTGTTTATTTAATTTGACAAGTCTTATAACACATATTTTTAATTGATGGGACTATACATGGAAATAGATGATGGGAATTCCTTTTTGATTTGAACCCACACTAACCATAAATGCATACAAATAAAAAATTCTGCCAGGTTCCCTCTATCTTTAGCCCATCAAAAGCAAAACAGCAAAAGTTCTTGGGCTGAATCCAAGCTCAGTGGGTCATTTTCAATCTGTGTATCCCTCAGTTTTCATGTCGTTCAAACCGAGATCTTCGTTCTGCTCATACGTGCGCGTGTACTTCTCAATGGTCAACTCTGGGTCGGGGTCAGGGGCGTACACGTTCTGAATGTAGCTGTTGCCCGCCGGGTCGTCAAGAATGACGTGCACGTCCATCTCCCCCGCAATGATCTTGTCGATCTTGTCGCCGAATTGCTGCAGCTTTTCGCTGCGGCCGCTGGTGCTGCTGTCGCCGCACAGGAATGGGTTCTTGGAGACGATCAGCTCCTTGATGTTGGTCAGCAGACCCTCCAGGGTGGTGAACTTCCCCCCCACCGCCGCCATGCCAAGCTCAAACTCCAGCTCCGGTATGAGTATGCCACAGGTCTCAGACTTGAGCAGGTCTCGGCTCATGTCTGAGACGTCTGTGACGTGGAGGGTGATCTTGGTGCCTAGCGCCTCTGTGGCACCGCCTGACTTCACTTCGTTGGTCCGGTGGCCGCATTCGTCACAGTTGGTCGCCATGATGATTACCTCCTTGAAGTGGGGGATTTGCACCAGCTTCATGTTGGTTGAGGCGGGTGCATTGCATTCGGGGCAGTTGGTCTTGAACACAAGCACCTCACCCCTCATGGCCTCCAGGTTATTCTTGGGCGGGTCCTCCTCCTGCTGGTTTTCTGGATACAGACCCAACTGGGCGTCCTGCTCGGTTGTCCGGTTGAATTGGGTCACGATCATCGCCTCGTCCTTCTGAGGGGCGAAGGGGTTCTCCACGAAGCTGTTCCCCGAGAAGTCTTCAATGATCAGCGTGAATTCCTCTTCTACATCTTTCAACTTTCGCAACTTGGTAATGAACTCGTCTATCTTGATGGCCAAGTCCGGGAACGCTTCTCTCCTCACCGCTTGGTCCTGCTCCAAAGCGGCCACTGCCCGGTCGAGGAGTCCCTCTATGGTGGACAGCGAGCCTTTCTGTGTGAACGCAGGCACTTCAAAATCAAGTTCAGGGATTTTGGTGATGGCGCTGTCAGATCTCACCACTTCCCGGTCCAGATCTGGTTTGGACCTGATTTTGACAGTGTAGCGGATTCCCTGGTCCTGTATGCGGCCTGCGGACTGTATTTCTGTGTTGGACCAGTGGCAGTGGTCACAGCGGAAGGAGCTGACGATGACTTCTTTAAAGAAAGGTATTTTGGAGAGAAGCAGACGCGTCATGCCGTCTTCATGGCAGTTCATACACATGCTCTCTATCTCGGTGGGCTGCGAGTCCTCGTCATCGGCGTTGATGTCCCTGAAAATGCTACCTCCCCGCACGCTTTCCTCGTTAATACCAGACATTGTTGTAATCCCGCAATAAAACGTATGCTCAATCCGCTGCCGTTGACCTCTTTTCCGTGTTTGTTTATGCTGGAACCTTCTAGATGAGAGATGGTACGTGTGACAACATGTCAACTGTTTCTGCTTCTACTCCGCTCCAGCACGACAAACGCACTTTCGTGTTTTCTTCGTTGGTATGGGAATATATATATGCTCTCTTCCGCCCCTGCAGGTGTTTCTTTCGTATCAGCTGATTTAACTTTTCTTTTTTTATATACACAAATTAATATTCAGGCTGGAACAGACAGTAAACTAACACTACACAACCACTTTTTCATAATTTCCATGTAGATCCATTTTATTTATAAAAAAGACTCAACACAGATTGCCTTGTGTTTAGCCAATGTTGTGTGTGTTTGTCTGTTTCATGATTTTATTGTTGTACGTTGACTGTATTAGTGAATGTGTCCTGTGTCCTAGTTTCCCATCGGTTATAAAAGGGGCCAACGCGCTGCCTCCAGAGGACCAGTTGCTGAGGTTTCTAGTGGACAACAACGCAGATTTAGAGGAGGCTGTGCAGTGTGCCAACTGTGACCACGAGAGTAACCAGAAGGTAGCCTAGCCATAGCCATCCCACTGGGGCTCTAAGAAAGGTTACGGTTACACGCATATAAAGATCCACATCCATATTTTCTTCTATGAATAACAATTTTTTCTGTTTTTTCTTTCTTTCTGTCTGTCTGCCTTTCTGTCCGTGTGTCCATACAGGACACAGGGGGTATGTATTTCTGCAACACGTGTAACCAGCCCCTGTGTGGCGCATGCAGGGAGTCCACACACAAGGCCAGGATGTTCTCCCACCATGACATCGTGTCCCTGGCCAAACGCACTAAAGCCACACACAGGAAGTGCTGTGAGTAGGACTGGAAGTCTAGACATGTACCTCATGTGTTCTGTTGTTAGGTGATGTCATGACATGACATAGATATGGAATGCAGATAGATAGATGTCAAGGACGTTGTTTTACTTTAAAGTGTAACTTGTCATTCTTTAAACCATATGTACTTTACTGCAACTGTTACCTTTCTACCTGTCTCCCGAATGATTCAGCCTCATATTTCAGCATTTATGTTCGATGCATGTCAATCAATAAAACTACAAAGGAGATTCAAACAATATTCATATTTATTATTCCTCATTATTCCAGGGCTATGGAAGATGATAAACAAAAATATTGAATTATTAACCAGCTCTTGGCCCAAAGCCATAGCCAATTAAGAGCTATTATTTGAGTGTCATTTGTTGGGAATGGACTAGCCATCCGTCAGCCTTTAGTAAGTGATAGGCTCTTTGACAATATCTGTTTTGAGTTCATTGTGCATCATTGTGTGTCTCTGTATGAGCCAATTAAAATATCAGACCGCTCCCGGCTCATTTCTGACCAATCAGGGCATCTCTTCCCTGATTTGTTCAGGGAATCCATCTTGCCTGTCAATCAGAAGTGTGTGAAATGCAACACTTCCCAATGGTGGAGAAACCTAGGGATGGAATGGAGAGGGAGGGTTCAATTTTTGGGTGGTTGAGTTTCAAAATCGTGCTCTCTTCAGCTCTTTACTGATCTCTCTTTCTCTCTTTACAACTCACAATCGTAGCGACAACCGCTTTAAAATGGCAATCTGCTTCCAGCCAGTATGTTTGTAGCGTGTTAGCAGCTGTGGCAGTGGTGACAGTGTTGCGGTTGCTGTCTGCAGCTCTCCATGAGGAGCCCTACATCTTGTTCTCCACGGAGAAGAAATCCATGCTCTGCATCAAGTGCTTCAGAGACATGCAAGGGTACGACATCACCGTGATGTAACTCGGACGCTGTAACCCTGAGGGAAACGTTATCATGTGTGGTCTCATGTAGCATCTGTGCCCTTATGCTGTATGTGTTGTGTGTTTTCTTGTGTGGTGTTTTCTTATTTAGTTTTATGTGGTGTGGTGTTGGGTTGTGTTGTATTGTGTTGTCCTACGCGGGTTTGTTATGTTGTGTTGTATTTGGTTGTCTTTTGCTGTGTTGCATTGCGTATTGCACATATTGTTTTATAAGGTTGTTTTGTCGTGTTGTTTTACATTGGGTTGTGTTTTGTGTTTTGTATTGCTCTTGTGTTGCAGGGAGAATCGTACCCACTGCATTGACATTGAGACAGCCTACGCACAGGGATGTGAGATGTTGGACCAGGCGGTGTTGGTAAGACTGCTCAAAGCACTCATACACATCTGTTAGCGTGACATCTGTTAGCATAACATCAGGAGTCTATGGTGGTCTCTTGCAGGCGGTGAAGGAGCTCCAGACGTCCACGAGGGAGGCCATCGTGTTACTCAGCGCCATGATTGGGGAGGTGTGCCACAACGTAGAGGAAGAGGAGAGCGCCATCTGCAGCCTGTTTAACAGCCTGCAGGTGATCCAACAATAGGCAGTATCTAGTCGTGTGTGTAATGATATCACGTGACCACTGGATGCTGCTGTTTACCCGCTCATAAGAACAGAAGCCTCTCGCTCTTGAACCTAATGAAAAACCAACATGTTTTTACGCAATATTGTCAATAAATGAGTGAATATTCATTTATGTGTGAATCTCAACGACATTGTTCTGTTCGAGGTGGTTTAAAGTGTGCTCTATTTCTGCAGGAGAAGCTAGCGGAGAGGAAAAAGCTTCTCCTTAAAGCAGCTCAGAGGTACACTACGTTTACAAAGCTCTCTTGAAAACATGTTTTTTTGTCGTTGTGCAGCCAATGTCACAGTGTTTACCAAATAGCTGGCTATTATTCTGCTGTCACTGGCTCTTTTGTGTGTGTGTGTGTGTGTGTGTGTGTGTGTGTGTGTGTGTGTGTGTGTGTGTGTATGTGTGAATGCATAAATAGTGCATGTATGTGTGTGGGGGGCCCATAAAGGGG
>JAOPJO010000025.1:480442-491956 GCA_027123675.1 Molva macrophthalma | reverse complement strand
GCAGGCTGCCACATGCTGCATGCTCTTATTGCTGGAGGACAATAGATAGATCTCAGGGGACCAGGTGGAGGACTGGGTGTTGATGGAGAAAGACTGTGGATCTGGGAAAGTGGTGACCCTGTAGAGAGATCAGATCTGTATCCTAATGCTGGGATCAATGACTTTGATAGGGCACGTGCTCCTCATCACAACACACACCTTCAGTATTTATTGATATCAGTTATGGGTTTAACATAACTGATATCAATCAATAATAAATATGAGAAACAGCAGATATTTTTGTTCATTGTAGGATTATATGTATTCATGATTCATGTTTGCTTATTGAACGACATCAGTAATCAGTTAGTAAACTCAATTTCTTTTTTTTTCTTTGCAATTTGAATATTCTCTCATTCTTTTTTTTCTCTTATATTTTTATTTAATTGTATATATTATTATGTTGGGGATGTTTAACTTGTTATGACATGTTTCTGAGTGTCCAGTTGTAGCAGATGTTTCTTCAGTGTGGTGACTGGTAGTCGGTGTGAGTTTAGTGTGGATCTGAGTTTCCCACAGTGACTCCAATGGGCTGTGGTCAATGGCTGACAAAAGGTCTTTGAATCGATATTTGGTTATGGCTACATTCTCTTTGTTGTACCACAAGCAGACCCCTGACATCACTGACCATCTGGAGGGAAATAACCCCATTGGCTCAAAAAAGTCTTGAGCTGTGGAATTTTGAGAAATCAACAATAATCTTGATATATTAGTATCAAAAGTCAACAGTAACATACAATGTATTTGAGTTAATAAAATGGAACATCATAGAAAACCTTTATGTATGATCAAAAGCCTTCTCCTTAGCTTTCCTAGAGATCAACCCCTGTAGCAGACATGTGGCCAGGGTGGGAGACAGCTTCTTCCTGAAGTGTGCCAATTCCCCTATGAGAATAGGGTGGTTCCAGTGGGACTCATGATGCTAATGACTCTGAAATGTCATTAGCATTAGCATAGAAATGTCATCTCCAGAGCTTTCCCACACTCCGTTCATTGGTAGAGCCTACCCTGAATCATATGAGTTTGTATTGTTAAATGTTAATGCTAAGGTAGCTATTTTGGAGAAACCAGTCAGAGTTAGTTAGATTTTTTAAGTATCCTACAAAGCCACTACCCCCAAAACCTTGCTCACTAGCTAAAGCAATAAGTCTGCCTAGCCTTGTGGAAGACTCTAGTCATGCGTAATATTCCTCACCTGAACAAAAACCCATATAAAACGCCCCTCTCCATCCCCCAGGGTCAAGGCTCTATGTCTATTGTTCCACAGCGGCTCTGTGAGTGAGCTCTCACTGGTTTCCCACACTCTATCCATTCACTGGATTCACTGGAGGAACAATTGAAGTGTGTCTTATTACTCATCACGTTACATACAGAGAGTGACATCACGTTCTGTCAGGAAGTGAAGTATCATCTCCAGGGTGTCTGCTTTCTTAACCTTGGAGTCAGGCTGTTGTCTAAGGAAGTTTGTGCCCAGCAGAGACTTGAGCTTAATGCTGCGGCTGGTTCGCTCCCTGTGTACCTTTTTTAAGTGATTTTTTGATGTAAAGACAAATATATGATTAATACACAATTTTCAAGTGTAGCATCAGCATCAATTGATACAACAATTTAACTCAATGTTCATGTCAGGTTGATTCTTGAGTTTACCTTGTGGGTCAGAGTCATGTGCTCCTTAGAAGAAGTCATTGCTGAAGTGTTTTAGGAGCCATGTGTGGATCTCTGCTGTAAAGGTCTATGTTGAGAGAATCTGGTCCCTCCTGGTTTCAGCCCTCATTTCCATATGAATGTGTGGGTCTTGGTCTGGTTGGAGTTTCTCACAGTCTGAACCAATCAGAGAGCTAGGGAGGACAAGGGTGCCACATGCTGCATGCTCTTATTGCTGGGGGACAATAGATAGATCTCAGGGGACCAGGTGGAGGACTAGGGGGGTGATGGAGAGAGACTGTGTGGATCTGGGAAAGTGATGACCCTGATTAAAGATCAGATCTGCAGCATGATGCTTGGTTCAATTACTGATTTAGAGTATCATTTTTACTATAAATATTAAAATTCACATGGAAACCAAAACATTGTCAAACAATAGATTTCAGCTAAAGCATCTCTTTGATTGTTCTAGATAGTGTTTCATATTGTTATTTGCATAAATTATGTTTCTGTGCTTTGCATATTATGCTCACTGTTCACTGTTTAATCAGTGTTAAGGGCTGTGTTTGGCTTACTGAATTGTTTTGGTAAGACAGACATTTCTCCTTTGTTTTGCAGAAGTTCATATTTTGGTTACATCTTCGCAATTGTCTAAACATTTAATAACTTCTGTTGCATGTATTTCTCATTTGTTTTGTTTAAAAGGAGCTTGTGTTGTGAATGGGCCATTAGTAACAATAATAATAATCTATTTCCACACAGAACCATGGAAACCACCTTTAGACATAAGCCATCTGGAGGGATGTCAAATCTGTTCTCAATATTTGAACAAACTTGAACCTGGTTAGCCGCTTTGTTACATGAGGTTTGGTTTTTGGAACATAAAATGACTTTTGTTATAAATTCAGTGTAATACTAAATTATTTTCATTAATTTAAATTCATTTGTTGAGCGAAGTATTGAAGCAGAATGACAGTCCATGATGAAGTCATATCTAATTAGCCAATAGAGACACAATTAAAAAAATAAAACCAAATAATGATTCAATATAAAGCTTCAAAGGAATTCAAAATGAAAGGGAAAATACAGTATTTGTGAATAATATTTTTTATTTACTTCACTATAAACACTTCTTACGTTGGTATACATGTCGTAACATTATAAGGCAATAACGCAAACAAAATTAAACAATATGCTTAAAGAGGCAAAATCATAATTCCCTTTAATTAAGGGGTATTTAAAGTCCAGCTAAATCATTGATCATTGGCCTAAAATATAGGCTTCATCAACAGCAATTTGATGTTTTTAAAACACAATAAGAAAAGTATCCAGCTTCCTGTGGGAGTGTCCAGCACTCTCTTATCAAAAAACTGAAGTCAGATTCAAAGATTACAGCAGCTTTAGTCGAGAAAAATCCTAAACTTGGTTTAAAGAGGTTTTCCATCTTCTTTTCTTTAACAGCGTGTGTCCCAGAAAACATTCATGTTTTTTTGACAATCCCCCAAAACATGGGGGATTGTCCAGGTAAACCTGGCACAAAACATCCCCTCAACCAAAGCCACAACATTTCATGACATGAGCTGGTATGTTCATGTCCAAGCAGCATATGAAAGATAATAATAATAATCTTTTCTTAGAGAAAGGCTTTAGCAGTAAATCTGCTTGTCACAATGCCTATAAAGCATTTTCCAGTTATTAGATTTGCAACCAATGGTAAAACAACTGATTGCGAAACTGTATCTCATCGATCAACTCCAGCCTAACTGTAGACAGTGTCAGAAAATGAAAAAGTAAGCGCTCTGTCTTCATCATCTGTGAAAAGGCACAGCGGCGCCACATCTTCATCCGACGTGGAGGAGAGACGGAGGAACTCTCTGGTGCATCTGGAGTAGCCGTTGTGGGTCAGCAGGGCCTTTCTCACTGTGAAGAAGGACACGGTCCTCTCCAAGATGTCCGACGCTGGGTTTCCGTTCTGCAGGTGTTCTCCAATCAGAACCTTCAGCTTCTCCACTCCAGTGGAGCACTTTCTCTCTAACATGTGGAGCTTACACCTGGGAGAGGAGAGAACGCCATTAGAAATACAGAACTGAAGAACAATGTTAAAATTACATGTGAAAATAAATTTCAGTCATTGGACTCTCCAAATAGCTTAAGAATCAGACTTAAAATTAACCATAATCTGCAAGTTGCTGTAGATACTCAATATGCTCTTTTTTTAAGAAGCTCCTAGGTTGTAAAATGAGATGCTTACCTAAAGAGCTGTTCCTTAATGGTACCTTGCAGATCCATATCAGAGTAGGGAGCCATTTTAGATATTGTTCTTGATTTTGCAGATATTTGTAAAAAGGATAAAACTAGTTTAGTTCTTCAAGTGATGTAGCGATCAAACAATATCCAGCAATTCAGTGTAGGTGGAGGCTGTAGTTGCTTCAGAAGATGTCCTGTGTCTAGATTGGTTTCCTCACGCTGCATTTATGCTCCTCATCCAGCATCAGCTTGGCTGCTCAGCCAATCAGGTGGCACAGAGTTAGGGACAATGGCCTGAATTTAATGGATGACACATAGAACAGGTGGAATGTTCTCAATGCCATATGTCAATGTGTTAGGGCAAATCTTCCATGGGAAAAAGGCTTGGGACAATTTTATACCAGTTTTTTGTCATAGATATTTTAACAGAAATAATACAATAACTGTTTATTTTTTGCTATTCTTCTATTTGAGATATGAACACATTGGTACAGCACAAAAAATGCCCAAAATACAAGGTTAAAAATCAAATCGCGAAAATAATCCGGCTGTAAGAATTCAGATGTTAAACCATATAGATGCAATGTGTATCATATGTATGTCATTGTTTACATTTAACTATAACTATTTAATTGAATAAGAGTATAAAAAATAACAAATCATTTTGTTCAGTATCTTTTCATAAATGATAACTGTACCCAGATGGAACAGTAGTCTGTATGCTGTCTCCAGGTCACTCCTACTAACCCTGGGAACGGGCCTGGGGCTTAGTGAGAGCAGACACGCTTCTATTGTCTGGCAGCTGAGCAGGCTGCATACACAAGTGTGGGAAGCCGTGTGTCGCCGTGGCTCCCAGCTCCGCAGAGAGTGGAGGGCGTGTGACTGGGGCACGCTCAGCCGTGCACGTGGGGCCGTGCACAGAGAGCCAGCTGTGGGAGCTGAGAGGAGGAAACGTGGGCCTGTGGTTACAGTCTGCAGTGTGTCAGACGGATGAACAGGATAAATCAGAGTAGTGGTCAAAATGTATAGGATATCCGATGTCCCATATCTTATACAGTACATATGGAAAGGTGTGATGGTTAATTTTCTGAATGGAGTAGGATTCATTAGTGCTCAGAATTTGATTTGATTGATTATATCGTAATTATTGAATGATGAAGTATTTAAATAATCAAATGATGTTATTACAAACTCATGAAAAGTACAGATAATGGTATGTTAAGTGAAGTTAGAACATTACAATAAATTGATAATAATACATTGTAAAAATACATAATTTAATTAATTTGTTATTTATTATTTATAACTATTTTAATAAATTAAACAATACATATATAAGACAAATATTCATATAATCCAAAATAAATCTATATGCATATACAAATGTGTGTGTGTAACAATTTTAATTACAATATAGAGGTCAACTGTTTTAAACATCCATCTTTCATTTGAAATAATATCTGTACAGTTTTGTTATTATCTTTATATTTTATTTTAAATTGACAAATGATAAACCAAAATACGACTCTAATGTGCAGATGTTATGGATCGACCCAAATCATGGGCTTCATATTGCTCTATTGACAAGGTCACCACTTTTGCAGGCTCTCTCCATCAGTCCCCCAGTCCTTCACCTGGTCCCCTGAGATCTATGGATTGTCTCCCAGCAGTAAGTGTCAGGTGTGGACCAGAGTTAACCCAAACGCAGAACAAAGACAAGGGAGATTGAATAATGAAACAGGGTCTATGGTTTGGCAACAGACAGGTAGCCAGAGAGGCGATGGTTCAATAATGGGCTGATAGTCAGACAGGCGATGGTTCAATGACTGACTGATAGTCAGACAGGTGATGGTTCAGTAACGTGATGTTAGTCAGACAGGCGATGGTTCAATGACTGACTGATAGTCAGACAGGTGATGGTTCAGTAACGTGATGTTAGCCAGACAGGCGATGGTTCAATGACTGACTGATAGTCAGACAGGTGATGGTTCGGTAACAGGATGGTAGTGCGGGCAGTTAATGGTTTGTTAATGGCTGGTAGTCAGAGGCGATGGTTCAGTAACAGGCTCATAGTCAGACAGGCAATGGTTCGGTAACAGGATGGTAGTGCGGGCAGTTAATGGTTTGTTAATGGCTGGTAGTCAGAGGCGATGGTTCAGTAACAGGCTCATAGTCAGACAGGCAATGGTTCGGTAACAGGATGGTAGTCAGACAGACGATTGGTCGGTAACAGGATGATAGTCAGACAGGCGCTGGTTCAATAACTGTCTGATAGTCAGACAGGCGATGGTTCGGTAACGGGATCGTAGTCAAACAACGATCTGACGATGAGCGGAAGAAAAACCAGGGTTGATATATACTGTGGTGTGATGAACTTGATGAATCCCAGGTGAGTAAACAACGTCACCTGGGAGGCACCAGAGATTGTGATTAGTGGCAATGTGCCTGGGAGGCAGACAAGTACAGGGCATGTCTGGGGAATTAACAGGCAGCTGTGACAATAAGAGCGTGGAGCATGTGGCAGCCTGCATTCCTGATAGTCCTCCCTAGCTCTCTGATTGGTTCAGACTGTGAGAAACTCCTAGGCTACTGTGACTGCACCTTGGCTTCAGGGCAGGCGCAAACAACAGGGAAATGATGGACCATAATTCATTTTACAACTATGCAATGAAGTTGGACAAAATGATTCCATGAAAGGCACAGCAGATGAATGCAAGAAAGTCTTTATTTTGCTATCTTAAAAAAAGAGAGAGAAAGAACATAAAAGCATATGGTTCCTGGTCACCATGGAGATGCGTGGATATATGTATGAGGAGGCAGGAAATAGTTGTGGAGACGGAGACTGGAAAACAAACACACAATCAATAATTATGTTTGACAATGAATGCTTGTTATCATTAATTATCTCTGATATTGTGTGTGTGTGTGTGTTTGTTTGTTTGTTTGTTTACCTCTAGGTCTCTGCTGAAAGTGGACTTTAAGGATCTAATCAGTAGTTTTTATACACTTCATAATTGCTTCAACTTGAGGTCTGTAAAGATACGATATATTTAGGGTTACATTTATGGCTTTATAAGATTTCCTTAGTAGTTCTTGAAGAGATAGATGTATTATGAATGGTAGAATATAGGTTGATCGATAAGAAAGACGAGTGAGAGTGGGGACTCTTACGCTTTGACTGCAGCTGTTAATCTGTAAACGAAAAAGAGAGTTTACAATTTTAAGATTTCCTTGATACTTCTTGATGTAAGCTACCATAAAAAGTAATATATTCTGTGCAGTTGCAAGGATTATGGTTCATGTTGCTTTAGCAGTGGTAGCTTTAGTAGAGTGAGGTCTGCTTAATTAGATTAGTTCTGTGCTATTGTGCCATTATTAATGGGGCCGTATTTTAGCCCTTCTGACACAGTAGTTAAGGCCAGCATACCAGTTGTTTTTACTTACTATATTAATGTCCTACAGTTAGTTCTACTACAATTAGCCTTCCATAGAGATAATTGTATTTACATCAAGGTTGCCATATTTACTGTACTAATGATAGTAGAAAGATGCATACAACAGAGAGAGCTAGCAGGATTCAGTAGAGATGAATACTTACATCGCTTGAGCTGATTCAAGTAGTTTAGCCACATCCTCACTGTAAAGGACAAAGAGACGTACCAATGATCATTTATGAATTATGAAATAAAAAATTAACAAACTCATTGATAAATAATGTAATTACTAAATGAATCACTTAGGACTGACTCCAAAAGGCTAGAGTCAGTGAGGGATAGAAAATGGAAGAGAGAGATGGATGGATTCAGAAGAGAGGTAGCTTTATATAAAAGTCCTGTCCCTGGTGTGGTTTGAATCCTTAAAGAATGATCTCCATTCAATAAACATACTAGTCAAGTATTTTTAAACGCAGCAAATATCCAAAAAAGGGGGGAGGGGATGCTTACCTGGTTAGAAGTTTCCTAATTGCTACTCTTAGTGCCGCCATTTCGTCACTGTACAGGGAAAAGAAAGAGAGATACCATTGATTTGTAATGAATTAAAGCTAGGGTAGGCCATTTGGAGAAACCAGCTTTAATAAGCTAGATTTTGATCTAACTGAAAAATCTGACCCCTCGCCTCAGGCATCCCTCCAAAGCCACTCCCCCAAAACGCATGACTAGCTCGCTAGCTTTAGGACTGACTCTACAAAGCCAGAGTCAGTGAGAGATAGAAAATGGAGGAGCGTGATGTAGGGTTTCAGTAGAGAGGTAGTCTCACAAATCCGACTTTAGGTGAGAGTCCTGTTCCTGGTTTGGTTAAAATCCATAAAAAATAACCTTTGTTCTATAAACCTTCTTCTCAAGTATTTTTTGAACCCCAAAAAAATCCCTACTGGACTTCAAATGTAGCTTCACATCTTTGCCCTCATTGAGTATGCTAGGCGGTGATCTGTCAGTGCATAATTGGCTATTGCGTAATTTGCTGACAGCAAACACAAACTCCACCAGCACTAGTAAACTTATTCCAATGGGATAAAAAAAACTAAAACATCCTGTCTGCCTGTCTGAAAAAAATGTCTGTGAAGGTTTCAAATTGACAAATCGACTGGCCACTGTAGAAATACACTTATACATATGAATTATAATCCCCTCTGAGTAGAATATCCGAGAATAGGAGAGAGGGGATCCTTACCTGCTTCCAAGTTTCTTAATTGCTTTTCCCAGTGCCATAGTTTGTTCACTGTACAGGAAAAAGAGAGAGATGCCCTTGATTTGTAATGAATTAATTAAATAAGAAATGAACAAGGTGATTAATTGACTAATCAATGATTAGCTATTGATTCTAGCTACAAGGCTTGACTCAGTGAGAGGTAGATCATGGAACAGAGAAATAGAGTGATTCAGGAGACAGGTGATGCTTACCTAGTTGCAATATTGTCAACACCTTGAGCAATCTCAAGACCATCATCACTGTAAAAGAAAAAGAGAGAGATATCATTGATATGTAATTCAACCAGTAAATCCGTGAATTGCTAAACCTTTTAATTCATTATCTATTAGGACTGACTACAGGGCTACAACCAGTGAGAGGTACATCACGCAAGAGAGAGAGAGGGACTCAGGAGATGCTTACCTTTTTACAATTGCATCAACTAGTGAATAGATTTCATTATACTCATCACTGTAGAGGAAAAAGAGATTTGCAATTAATAATTTAAATTACTTTCCATAGTTATTCATAAGTCAATCACTAAATGAATACATTCATTAATTTAAGACTCTCCAGGGCTAGCGTCAGTGAGAGATATATAATGAACTAGAGAAATAGAGGGATTCAGGAGAGAGAGAGAGAGAGATACCATTGATTTGTAATTAATTGATTTCATATTGATAATTTAACTACAAAATGAATGAATATAGAAATTATGGTGAGAGATAGGTAAGATTCCAATAACTCACCTTTTACAAGCAGCTGTAACAAAAACGTTCCATAGATGAGGAGGATGACAGATTTTCAGATGTTTTCATTAAAATCCTTTGTACATGCATGATTCAACATAAAAAGGCATATGCACTGGAAAAAAAAGTCTGTTGGATATACATGAAAAAAATGTGTACATCGGTTGCACATATTAAAATCATTTTCACTTCTATTTAATTTAGAAAAATAGACAGAATTATTTTTGGTCATGCAAACATGAATTTTATGTTATTTAATTATTATTTTTTTTATGTTAAACATACTCAATTACCCCATGTTAAACCAACATGACTAATATAATTTTGTATATATATTTTACATGCTCAGTATATTAAATTATTACCTGTTTAAGAAACATGATTTTTCTATTTAAATTAGTGTTAAAAGTCATGTTAAATCTACCTAACCTGCTCAAGTAAGTCTGAAACTATTAAATTAAGAATTATCTGCATAATTATCCACATATTTCTGTGCAGATTTCTTTGATTTAAATAAAGGCTTTTTGTACATCCTAATCTAATCTCTTATCTGCAACATTTATCATAACATTTTCAGAATAAATAAGGAACAAATAACAACTTTCTATTGTATTTGTATTGTATTCTTTTTCAAATAATACAACATTTAACACTGAAATCCCAAAACATTTTTTTTTTTACTTTGCTTGGTTAAAATTCTAATGAAATGAAAATAAAATAAAATAGCACAGCCAGTGTTATGCATGTGTAACCTAGAGTTGACGACTCTGGAGAATGCTTGTCGTGCTGTACTGCGTACAAATTGCATGTCCAAACTATTGGCATTTGAAGGTGGAGTCAGCGATTAAGGGGAATGCTTGTTGTCAAAAAACTGAATATCTCCTCATGATCCACTACCTGCCAGTACGGTTTGTGTGCTGATAAAAAAATAAAATAATCCATTGTTAATACACAGCCTATAGGCTCTGTAAATGTGATACAGTAGGTCCTGGGTTTACAGAGCCTAGGCTGATTACTAACAAAGGATTAATAGCACATGCACAGTACGGACAGGTAGTGGATCATAAAGAGATATTCACTGATTTTGACAACAAGCATTCCCCTTAATCGCTGACCACCTTCAAATGCCAATAGTTTGGACATGCAATTTGTACGCATTACAGCAGGACCCAGTCATGAGAACACAGTAAACATCCCCAACTGCTACAATCTGACAATTGTGCCAAATTAACAATCTTTTTGTAAACACTGTAGACATTTTTAACACTGAAATCCCAAAACATGTTAGGCTGCAAACATGTTTTTTTTTTTTTCACTTTTTTCAATTCTAATTAAATAATAAAGCCAGCCAGTGTTATGAATGTGTAACACCGCACAACAAACAAACATCAGTAGACCTAGACAAACATCCAGTGGACCTACCACAAATGTAAATCTTCCAAGAATCTAAATGTAATCTAAATACTGCAAAAAGAATACAGGAAAAACTAAAGTTGCATGAGTGCATGTCAAAAGTCAAGTGCATTCACAGAGCAAACATGGTCCATGGCAACAGCTCCTTCACAGTCTGTGAGAACTTGGGTTCTTAGAGAGCGTGTTGTTGTCCTGCTCCATTGCTGGAGCAATGTCAATGTCATGTCCAGCATAAATGCAATTAGTAACAATAAAGAATGGCATTGTTACTAACATTTCACAGTAAAGAACGGGCAAAAAAAAACAACATAGGGAAACAAAATGACCTTTGGTAGCAGCTCTATTAGTTTAAGAGAAAACAGCAAATCTGAGGCACATTTTGGGAACGCATGAGCGCCAGAGAAATAATTCTAATTTTGAAAACACAGTAGACATGCTGTATGTAAATACTGCAAAAAAGAACAGCAAAAGAGTTGCATGTCAAAAGTTCAGAATCAAGTCAATGAGCAACAAGATCCAATGCCAACAGCTCACTCATAGAGTCTGTTTTTGAGAACTTGGGCTTTCTTAGAGAGCGTGGTGCCGTCAAGCTCCATCACAACTTTCTGGAGCACTTCAAACGTGTACTTTAGTTCAGGAGGGTAGTTGAGGTTCAATACATACATTAGGCCAAACAACATGGCAGCAGCTAATGCAGCGTTGTCCAGTCCTTGCAGTATCTGCAGGCCTTCCA
>JAOPJO010000025.1:372323-384759 GCA_027123675.1 Molva macrophthalma | reverse complement strand
AGAGCGAGAGAGAGAGAAATACCTTTCCTGTGTTACAAAAATAATAACAATTAAAAATAATAATACCGTGACTACGCAGGACCGATCAGGACGCAATACAGTGGGAGCAAACTATGAGGTTAGTTGGGTTTTGAGTTCTGCCACACAGAGGCAACACTGTTTCGGTACTGTACTGTTGCTGCTGCCGATATGTCCAATACGGATGCTTGAATTGGACTATTATAATATCGAATGTCTAATATTGAATGACTTGTGCTGACATGCACATGACACACACTCACACACACACAGACACACACACACACACACACACACACACACTGCCTTAACACTCATGTGGTAACCACACTACACAAACTGATTGGACATGGTGAAGGAGTGAGAGGTGTTTAGGTTAGTTTTGCGTTAATACAAAATGACCATGCCATAATAATTAAAGTAACAATGTTTACAATTTAGCCTCTCCCAGATAGTAGGCAGGATGCTTTCACTGAATAACAGTGTTTTGTTCACTTTAACTAGCTGTGCAACTGTGTAACGCAAACTAGCGTAGCTCGGCCGGCTGGGTGGCATGAGTGGTATGGTTTTTGGGAGTGTCAACAGTAAATGTTAAACATTGCAACTTTAAATTGTGGTTGTCAGGAATTGTATAACATTTTTGTCTGGCAGAATGTTTCAACAACAAAGACAACTAGCGGTAAATACATTAAATACATTGTAATTCTCCTCTGCCCAAAGCTCTATCTGTCTGCAGGTCTGTAAGGCTCAGCAGTATATGATGGAAGGAGGAAAATGGAGAGCAGCAGTCTTGGAGTGGTGCCTGAGAACCATCCAACTCAGGCAGTTAGAATAAAATATGTACGTGAGCTTCGATGCGTCTGCCTCTGCTGCCAACAGGACATGAGCGTCTGAGAGGCAAATGACTCTCTAGATGAGTTGATGAAAAGCAAAGCTCTCTCTAGATGACTGGATGAGAAGTGAGGGGAAACTCTCAAGGGGATCGGATGAGAGAGTTCCCCGACAGAAGCTGCAAGCTGACGTGGCCGGCGTCGGCGCGCCTCTTCAGACCAGAGACGAGACCGGCCCATTGCATGAAAATGTGCGCACAGTTTGGGAGGCATCAGCTGTCAGAGCTGTAACGTCTTTATCCTCCAACGTCATCCAACGATGACATCTTAACCACAGGTTACACGGCCGGCTTGCTTTGGCCAAAAACGCAGTTATAATGCTGCTGCTGGACACAGTTTTGGAGACTACATAAAGTTACCTCCTCCATTCATTCACCTCCAGTGACTGACCAAATTAAAAAACATGTCAGGTTAACATCACACCACCGAACGACGGGAGGAGGATTAGAACGTCAGGAGGTCCGATTCTGAGCTTCTTACCAAACATTAATAGCAACAACAACATGCTTGATAAATATGTGTGCTAGATATCACTTGGTGCAACCAAGTGTACAATTTGGAGGGGTGGGGGGGGGGTCACCCACTTATGATTTCCTTAACAAACGGAAATAAATGACATAAGTAGGAAATAGCGAGAGACAGATCCTTAGATAGGGTTCATATTCAGGGAGGACATATTTAATTTATATCGGGGGAGACAGATATTTTCTCAGTCTTGGGGGGGACACAACCCCCCCAAAGAACACGTGGTTACACCCCTGCCGTATGTGGAGACCTTTCCCCAGGCACGCTGTATTGATCTGGGCCTGACAGGCGGGCGAACCAAGAGACGTACTTCTTGAGTTACAGGACAGGGGGCACACAGTCTTGAAAGAAGAGAGACAAATATCTGCAGAGGTTTTTGACCTGGGGTCCCCGTAAACACATATCTTTTAAAAAAAAACATTAAACGTTCAGACGGACTGAAGAAGGCAAGAAGAACAACATTCATAAGCAAGTCCTGTCCTTTAAGTACTGAAAAGGGGGATTTGCGTCTGGAATCAGACACTCAAATAACTGCAGTTTTGCATTACCCATCAATTATGCCTGTGACTTCTTCAGTTCATGAAAGTATGATGTTTCACTCAGACATCGCTGAATGAAGGGTTCATTTGTTTAACCCTTACACCTAACCCATGCTCAAAATAAGGGTGTTTATTTATTTAAAGGCTAATATATATACCCCTTAGTACAGGAGAAAGAGATATCACGGTTCCTTATGCATATTAAAGAAAATGTTTTTATGAACTATTTTGTGGATGAACTGTAAAAGACCAAGACTGCAATACAATAATATAAGTAAGGAAATTGTAAAAAAAAAATGTACTAAAATATAACAAAGTTAACTAGTACAATCCTTCAGATATAAGAGAAAACAGGGCCGAGACACATTTGGTTGTCAGCTTTTGATGCTGTGCATCAAGAACAAATTACAGCCATGCTGTATCCCTCCCAGATGGGAAAAGTATGCATGGAAAACATGTGACAACAGGAATTCCACATCTATAGAAATCCTCTCTTTCCTGGGGCATTGTCGACCTATATGCTGTGGCGTTTGAATTTACACTATATGACATCACATTACAAGGTGTTGTTATGAACAACTCTGGCAGTTGAACCAAAGAACTGAACACGATCCTTTAATCTGTTGTGATTTTGGTTTTCAAGCTTTTGTGGATTATTTATAAAAAAAATGTATTATAAAATCATAAAAGACTACCTCTGTTTCAAATCAGCAATGTCAGCGCCTCAGCGATGTTTCTGCTGAGAACGTGGACCAGTAACTTTGAGCATTAACCAGTGGCGAAACATCTCATGCCAAACCAGACCAGCAAATAAACAAGTCATGAGAGAAGCTGGATCTCTCTAGCATGAAAGAGAGATTTTCTGTGTGTTGCTTTGAATAAAAGCATCTGAAAATTTCCATGACCGATACATGGAGGTCTGAGTGTATGTGACACTGTCCGGTACTTATGGATAGAGCATTCAAATGTCTGTTGACCCACAAACACTTGCACTGGAGTCATTTAAATCAATAGTACACAATCAGGCTAGCACAAAGCACAGCACCGGTGGAAAGGGATGTGTTTATTTACTTTGATCGCGACTACTGCAGCTTTTTCGTCTGAACATCTAGCATTTCAGTCACACCTACCAAGCCAAAGGGGGAAGTGATTTCCTTTTTCATTTTCAGACCGTCTGTAAAAAATGTCCACAGCTAATGCAACTCTGCAGGATGAAAGGCGGTTTTACCAACCCTGTGTAATACAAGCCAGCACAAAGCCAGCACAAAGCCACTCTCAAAAACAAATATCCAACATACTTTATCAGTTACCCACGGAACACAATGTCAGTTCCAGTTCCACCCAAGTACAGCAGGCTTCTAATTAAACATTCAGTAACACTCTATTATAACGTTCAGTCATAAGTCCCTATAAGCCTTAAGTTAATGATGAACTAATCCTTAACAAAACATGAATACACATTTGTAGAGGATTAATATGTGCTAAGCCTTCTAGTCTACCCTATGGACTGTACCCACTGGTAGGCTGATCTATCCATCATACATCTGGGTGGACACTCCGACTTCTGATGTCACTAGAGGGTTGATTTTGACATGCCTTGTAATGGCTTATCAACATCACACCTAGTCGTGAAATCGGTGCCCTTTAACATATGATTAATCATCTAATATGCATAGTTTGTAAATGATTAGTTGAATTATAAGTGATTGTTTTGTGAATAATAATTTCATCATTAACTAAAGGCTAATACATTACATATGACTGAATCATATTATAAAGTGTAACCAAACATTCCTATTAAAAAGGCCCATGCAGACAGGATGAGTTGAATAACCGACGCATTTTGCCTGTAATCCTCAGGCATTGCAGAACTTTTTTGTTTGAATCCCTCCGACTAAGACATTGACATTCTTGATGTTTAGTTTCTAGAGCCAATAAGCCGCTACTTTGACAACCATGGTAGCAGGAGCTTTGGGAAATGGATGGGAAAATGGAAGCCCAACTGGGTGTCTTCTAGAAAATGAACATTTAACCCCCTACACTGCTACAGCTGAGCCCAAATACACAGGCACTGCTCGTCTTCCAAAGTTAACAGAAGAACAGAATCTGCCATGACATCTTCCTTTTACCTAATTCTACAATATGCCCTAACATAGAAACATGTCTATAAAAAAATATACTAACTGTACATTTCGAGAAAGTGCCAATTATAACTGCGTTTTTGGCAAATGCAGCCGGTTGTGTAACCTGTGATTAAGGTGTCCTCGTTTGACGTTGGATGATGACGTTACAGCTCTGAAGGCTGATACCTCCCTGCTTATTAGAGCTGTACATCGTCTTTTGTCAGGTTGATGGCACAGTCAGTAGTCTTGAATCGGTGGAGTTTGAGTGAGGGGTGGGAGGGTTTTTTTGTTGATGCAACCTTAATGAGCCTGGTTTTCGATCGGATTGCCCAACACGTCGAAACAAAACAATGGTTCAGCACAAATCTCGTCGGCATCGAAGTCCGTACGCTGCGCTGTGGCACGATCCCGCTGTCTGATTCCTCCTCCCGCCCAGCACCCCCTCCTCACACTCCCGTCCCACCGATGTGATGAGCCCCACCAGACTCTTCCCACTTTCCCTGCCCCAAGGCTTCTTGTGCCGCCTCATGTCAATAACCTTTAGGCACCTTAGACCTTTATACCCGGCCTGAGGGCCCGAACGAGAGCCTTTTGTCAACGAGAAACTGAAAAGTGAAACGCGATTAGACAGAGGAAAACACATCTATCACTGAATCCATCCTGACTGAGACAATGAACTAGTTCCTGAAGGATGACACAAAGATTCTAGTTTGCTAGTGAATTATTAGGTGAGATGTATCCTGGATAGACGCATCTGTCCAGGAAAGAATGATTCATTATGCATGACTTACACACAACTACATAGAGAATTTTTCCTTGGATTGTTAACTAAAAGGGTGTAATGCATAGGACCATATTTCTGGACAGTTTAAAGTAAGTAAATAAGTACAGTACAATGATTGTGTAATGAGCAAAAATGTTCTTTACTAGTAAATAAAGCAGACAGTAACAAATACAGAGCACCTTCCCCCACGGTCAGAAGAGGATTCGCTGCCACCTTGTGGTCACAAACCAGAACAACAGCCTTGTGTGTCTGATATACATCACTCTACTCTGACATAATTCCAGTCCCACTTCAACAAGGCAAGGGCAGAGAACAGCAAAACAACTTATTTTCAAGACGAAATTTCTCTTGAAATGAAAGATTACAAATCTGCAATCGTTGCTATTAGGTAATGTAGGCTGAACACGGAAGGGTCCATTGTCCAGGTGCACAGAGGGGTGTACATCTCTATGACATCCATCCAGAGGTATCCACGCATCTTTCAGCCCACTGCTGTCTTGTCATGTAGGATCTTCCAATGAAGACCATCGGGCAGGCAGCATATCAGGCTCTGATAGGGATCTTATTGGTCAGGGAATGTCATCTCTTCATCAGGTGGTTGATGGCTTTGACCTCCTCAGCAGAGAGAGGGGAGAGGTTGTAACCCCTCAGCTCCGGTTTCCCTACACCGCACACGCAGGCACGCACGCACGCAGGCACACAGACACACACAACCACATTTTAATAATAAACCACAATTACAAACATACACAGATACAAACATAGGCCAACATATTAATTCAGTCTTAAAAGATTAGTCTTGGGAAGTCCTAATAGGCCGTTCACCAGGCACGTCCTCAATCAGGAAATCAGAGGGACGTATTCATGGTTGGTGAAACTGAACCAGGATTTCCAGGGCAAAGATTTTGACAACAACATCATCCTTGTAAAGTCATTGTTAACAGTATCGTTGTGTGGTACAATACAGACAGTATACCATGCTCATCAGAACAAGATACATTTATTAAAAGATAATAATATCAGGACACTTGAATAAAAGAAGACAGTTTTGAGTTTGGGATGAGTTTGACGACTTTGTCAAGGATCTTAAGTAAGGATCTCTAAGGATCTTAACCACCTACTAACCTTAGTTTAACCTTAACCTTAGTAGCTTCCACGCGTTTGCCTGAACTTTTTGGTGGTTTAGACATCCTACAATCGGCCTAAAATCGGTTAGCATGTAATCGATTCGGTTGTATGCATCCCAATATCTCAGAAAATGGCCGACACAACATGTTCTATAAAAACCAGGGTCCTACCTTGCATCACATTAAGGTGGTTGACTTTGGCCTTTAACTCTTTCCGTAGGTCGTTAATTTCCTTGTCAAGCTGTTCCTGGTCTGTAAATACAAGTGGATTGGGGCGATGTTTAATATCTGTATATGATTAAACGTGGAAAGATAATTCACATTGCAAAACGTCAAACTTTGCCCACTGTTCATCTCTTACCTTTTTTAATCATGTCTTGAGTCTTTGATTTGGGAAGTTTGATGAACATGTTTCCGAAGCAAACCTTCACCTTTTCTAAAAAAAAAAGTAATACAGCGAAATCGTGTAGAATAGATAGATATGGTTGATAAAGGCTTAAGCGCGATGTTATGATCACGTTATTAATATGAATCATAATGTGCTGGTAAGGACGTTTCTAAATATTGCTCACCTGAATCCGACGTGTTTCGCAGTGCGCTTAGCGCTTCACGGTTCATATTCCTCTTCGAGTCCAAGTCAACAATCTGAAGGAGAAGATAGAAATGTAATAGTAGTCCTACAACAAAATACCTAATCTCGTTAGTTATCATACCAGCCGACTTTAGACTAACGTCATAGAGATGAAGACACGTCATGAGCATTTGCAATCATGTTTACCTGCAAGGAATTGGGAAGATGCAGTATAGCACTGTATAGTAGGCCTACAGTACATTATATGTAGTACATTCAAAGAAAAGTAACGTAATTTTGTTGGACGTGACAGAAGAAAGACAATATAACTAGTCCACCACAGTTACCAACGTTGCGCTAACGTGGGAGCTCACATGAGCAAACAACGTGTTCAGCACGGATATTTCATTTAAACTTTCGCATGCGGCGCGTGGGTATCAGATACCTGTTGTTTATTGGTTAAAACGTCTTCAGCCGCTTCTTCCACTTCTGTCAAATACTCCAGTACGCGTGTCGACTCCATGTTGACGGTGTTGCAGGAAAAATATGTCCGGGTAGAAACAGAGACTGGATTTTGAAAAACGGTAATTTTATTGTTATTTAATATGTTTGGAAATAATTAATACGATGGAACATAGGAAATATATGTTTTTTATGAAATAATAAATATCAACGAATTGCTTGTGCACTGTTTGGGACATTTTGCTTGTTTTCCTCAACCTCCAATTATATTAGAACATATTGTTATGTTATTTTGTATTGATTTAAATGTATTTCAAGATAATAACACAAAACAATAAACAATGTTTTTAATGGAAATCGTTACATCATATATGCCCTTTATTAAAAAATAAAAAAACACATACAATTGAGTAAGTAATAAATACAATATCCACACTGGCACCAAGGAGAGAGCTCATAAATGAGCTCTAAGTTACAAATTCGACCTGTTTCGACTTTTTTGTTTTGCTTAGAGGTAAATTGTCCATTAGTGCGGCCACAGCATCAGGCTGTATCTCGTGTCCACCGAGCGCAGAGGCTCTCCTCCGCTCAAACACCCCTCTACGACACTCGGACCCGCTCCTTCGCTTCTCGTACCGCTCTGCTCCATTCTGCATCCCCCCTCCCCCTCCTCCTCCTCCTCCTCCTCCTCCTCCTCTATGCTCCGAGCAGCTCCTGTTTCTCCAACCAGCTGACCTGTCCCCCTCCCTGGACCCCCCAACGCCCCCCACCCTACCGTCTCTAAGAGCGCTGACCCCCGGCGGGTCTCTGTCAGTAGGAGACGGGGGCTCGGTGGGGGGTCCAGAGCTGGCGGGGTGGCGGAGGTTCCCCAGCGCCTGCATGCGTCTCTGGTGACTGTTGGGGTTCCCCCTGGCCGGGCTGAGGGGGAGTCGCCCCCGTGTCTTCGACGGTCCCCTCTCCGCGGAGCCCCGGGCGCGGCTCTCGCTGTGGCTCCTCTTGGGGAGGGGGTGTGCTGGGACGTGCTCGGCCAGGGGGGTGGGTCTGGCGTGGGCGGAGGGGCAGCGGCAGCGCCTGGCGCCGCCCATGGAGGCGGAGAAGGAGGACATGTTGGAGGCGGCCTGGGCGTAGCGCTGGCGGCACTGGGAGCAGCCGCAGCCGGACAGCAGGGCGGAGTCGATGGCCAGGGAGGAGAGGAAGGTGAGGGGGAAGGCGCGCTGGCATTGCAGGATGCTCTTGGGGCAGCTGAGGCGGACGGCGGGGCGGGCGGCGGCCGCAGAGGCGGGGCCGGCTCCGTCCTGCTCTTCTTCCTGCCGCGCCGTCTGCATGCGCCGCCACTCCAGCTGCAGCAGGCGCTCCAGGAAGCGCTCCAGGGGGTCTGAGGGCCGGGGCCGGGGGCTGCGCTGGCTCTCCATGTGGTAGAAGGAGGCCAGCTGAGCCAGGCTCCAGGTGTTGAACGGCGGAGGCAGGAAGTCCGGGAAGGGGTAGGTAGAAGGACCCCCTCGTCCTCGTGGCCTGCGGGGGTCGGGGGGAAGGTTGTCGGGGGCGATGACCTCCGGGCGCAAGTCGAGCTGCGGGGGAATGGCAGAGGAGGCGGGCGAGGAGGGAGACGCTGGAAGCCTTTCTGTGTCGGAAAGATCCCTGTCACTGTCTGTGTCTTTTCCAGGGTCGCAAAACTTCTCTGGATCCTGCTTTGTCTCCTGGCTCCCGGGATGAGCTGGGCTTGAGTCTGACAGGCGGCAGGCTGGGTGGACCGCGGCGCCATGTTTACTCCTGGCAGGTCCGCGTGAGTGTTCTTTGTGGCGGCAGGGTGGACGCTGCACCTCCCTTCTCTCGCCAACAGAGGGCGCAACACGACACACTGAATGTGCTGTTGTTCCCTGAGCGCTTCAGACGGAAATGAAAAAACAAAGACTTCGTGTGTCTGGCATGAGAACATCGCGTTCAATTGTTGTTTTAACTCGTTGTATTGGGCTCACCTGGTCTGTAGAGAGGTGCATTTGGTTGAGGGGATGTTGGCGTTGTTTTTCCGTCTTTGCTGCGACCTCTGTGATAACATGAAACATTGTTGTTAACCCCGCATATTGTAGGCTATTCACACACGAATTTATTGTTGAAATTATATTTGTGCGTTTTGAATATTTTGCTTTGATTGTGCACATATGCTTTACGTGTAAGCCTATGTTACACTTACTTTTTCAGTGAAGTGGTTATTGTCTTGCCATGATGATGTGTTGTGCGGTAGCGGGGACTTCCTTTGAGATTGCCGTCTGCCCATGTTGCTGAGGGCGCAAACATTTAGTAGGCCTATGTTATGTATTTGTATTAGGATACGAAAGGAAAATAAATATGATTATGATCCTGACATATGAGCATTATTTTCAGAATACAATTCTAACCAATGTGTAAACAACATCATTATCAGTTAACAGTGGCATCTATCTGCAATATACAGCAGTGTACTGCTTTGTCCCTGTGCCCGCTGTAGTGGAGCCTATAACGCTGCTTCAATGAACATGGAGGCGCTCAGAACCTAGAGAGAGAGAGACTCGGCTAAATAGACAGACTCATCCATAGCATCTTCACATGTATCATTTCTGATTCGAAAGGAAGATCATTTATATCATACCTGGGTAAATTATGGCTATAGCTTGTCCATTTCTTTTCTTTGATTGAAAGCTTCTGAAGACATAATGGCAAACATTCTTGCACGATTGCGCCCATCCCCGATTGGAATAGCAACCAGTCAAAAGGTCGGCAGGGTGTTATAGCAAAAATAATTCTGTAACGTTTCACACGTTTCACATTATAGTCCGATACGAATGCATGTACGCGTAATATAAGTCGCCGTTATCAGTGCAATGTAGAACTGCATTGCCGTTTGTAATAAGTCCTCCAACGTATTTCTGTATTTCTTCATGACAGGGAAAAGGCACCTGTTCGACCAACCTTGCGTTTTGTGTGTGTTAAATTACACATCCGCAAAGTTAGTAAGTTCCAAGTTTTCAAATGAAATGGACTGAGGCTACAGTAAATCGCCTGTTTATGTCCAGTTGAGGGCGTTATAGGATACAGCCTACAGCACTCTACAGGCTGCTGCAGGGAATGCTCGTGTGCCTTTGAGCACGCGCGTGTATATCATCGCTATATCATAAACATGCATAATATCACTCTGTGTTTTTGAAGCTATTCAATAATAAAAATGACCGGAGTGTTGCAACTGCACAAAGACTACAGTTCCTTTTTGAAACAGGGTTTGCCTCGATTTTCATGATTTATTGTATTTATTAGTTATCGCTAGTTATTGTTTTGTTAGTTATTGACCCATATCTGAACCTTCTTCAAGAAATGAAGCAATCCAATCCATCCCAAACAATTAAAAGAAACAAACATCCAAACAAGAAATTAAGACCTGTTAAATCATCCGACACCAGTAGCCCTTATTGCACTGTCTCTCTATAAATAGTCTACAAACTGCAACTCCAATTGCCGTCTCTGGTCTCATGTTATGTGTCAAAGGCCACAATAGACAGTCCGTGCAGTTGTCAGTCATGTCAAATAGGGGGAAGGCAGAGCCTATGTACGTGTCCTTGGAACCACTCTTGATGTTTGTGTGTTGTATGTTAATGTCATTTTATCTTGTTTCAACTTTTCTAATCCGGTCGCAGTCAGTTTCCCTTCATGTGTTAACATGTGTTTTTTTTAATAGCTGTTGTTGCTGTCGTGGAGTAGTCGACTACCAAAGACGTTAGCTGCTGGCAGTGAGGCTTTTCAAGTCACGCCAGCAGGGTGGAGGACAGAGCGACGTCCCTAGCAGTGAACCAACCAATCGAACGTTTCCTGCTGCTCAGGTTCGGATCTAGCACCGTCTAGCCTTCCCGTTTTATCCATTTATGTATCTGTCTGTTTCAAATGGTGCCATTTTATATTGAGGCAGTTTAGCCTTCCGTGTTGTTGCCCGGAATCCTCCTTGAGGTCATAGATAGCAGGACAGCCCTTACCTGTGTGTGGTGCATTTGTACGGCTGCGTGCTCTGTGTACTATTCGACTCCCAGCCGAAAGGTTCTTGGCTCGAATCCCCAATGTCCGCACGCTCTCCCTGCTGGCATCCTTGAGCAAGAGGCCCTAAAAACGTTACATGCTCATGAATGACGTGTCTGAAGTCGCGTTTAATAAAAACATAGGGCGAATCCCATCAAAATGTAATACAATGAAATGATGAGGTGTGCCGCTGTGTTGCTCCAGGGGCGGTCAGAGTGAATGGGGATGAGCGGCCCTTGTGAAAGACAGCCATGGAGGGAATCTCACGGCACGGCTGAGGCCCACCATGGACTCCGCCTCAGCGATGAGTCTTCCAACAAAAAGACAATCATCCGTCTGAGGGACATCTATGACCCCCGACCTCCACCCACCAAAGCCCCGGTCCGGATACGTCCGCCGGGCCCCCCTCCTCCCAAGGACCCCCCCACCACCACCAGCAGCACCGCAGGCCCTCCCTGCTTCACCCCCGGCCCCCCAACACCGAAACCCGCCATGAGGAGACGATCCCGCTCTCTGTCCATTCCTGCGAAGCGGGGAAGGAACAGGGCGCCCAGGGGCCCCCATGTGCGCTTCATGGACTCCATGGGCCTGGAGCTGGAGGAGGTCAAGTTCTTCAAGTCTAGCGAGAACCCGCTCATCCCGCCGCACGTCACGTACCGGCTGCTCATGAGCAGCGAGATGGCGTTCGGGAGGGTCCCCGAGCTGTCCCTGCCCTACTTCAAGCCCTGCTTCTGCGACAACATGGCCGCCCAGCCGGGGTTCCCGACGCGGCTCCGGAGCCAGAGGGTGAGCCTCGGGACAGTCTTGTGCTCGGACGCAGGGATAACCGGCTCCGTGCACGTCCTTAATCTAGCCTTCGAGAAGGAGGTCACGTTGGCCTACTCCTTCACCAATTGGAGGACCAACACGAACACAGCGGCATTGTGGGTATCCAGTGAGATCCTCAGGGATGGGCTCGATGGGCCGGAAACGGATGTGTTCCATTTCTGGCTTCCTGTTCCGCCCTTCATTTTGCAACCCGGCGCCGTGTTGGAGTTTGCCATTTGCTATAACGTGAAAGGATGTTCTTACTGGGACAACAACGACGGGCAGAATTATAAACTCTCGTGCCACAGCTACAAGCTCACCGTGCCCAAAGAATGTGAGGACAGCATGCTGCACTTCATCTGATTGGTCACACGGTGGCACTGCTGGGTTACATATTTGACCTCAGACATGAAGTGGAAAAAAGTGAAAAAAAAGCTGATCAGAATAAAACACTATTATGTGGATGATGATTAGGGACAGGGGATACTTATCCGGGCGAGGGTAGACAATGACAGAGTGCAGGGCAGACAATGACAGAGACAATGACATTTA
>JAOPJO010000025.1:349931-363822 GCA_027123675.1 Molva macrophthalma | reverse complement strand
GAGAGAGAGAGAGAGAGAGAGAGAGAGAGAGAGAGACAGAGAGAGAGAGAGAGAGAGAGAGAGAGAGATGATAGAGTCTCCGCCAGCTGGTTTCTCTATGAGTGTTGATGGAGAGCGGGGGTGATTCAGAGGAACAGCAGGGAAAACAGTGCAGAAGACAGGGATGTAGACTGTATCTTTCCATCTAGCTATCATCGGCCTGTCTGTCTATCGGCCCGTCTCTGTTCTGTTCTTCTCCGATGCTGGTGGGTCAGCCAGCGTGTGCCAGCTGGTACCATGAGGCGTGTTTAATGTTGGGCACACGCCACCATGTTATTTAGGAATTCAGTTATTTATTCATTTATGTCAATAGTCCCAGAGCCTCTCACTGCCCCATATGAGCGGTGACAGGTGTGTGGAGACCAGCCTGTCAAGAGCTCAACACCGTTAAAAGGAATGGTGTGACCGATTCCCATCCGATAAAATGAAAACACTGAGCTGGGCTGTATGGTATTTCAGAGGCACAGGCTTTTGCCATTGACATGTTTTCTAAATATGTTTCTGTAATTACAAAAATGTTGAACAAAGTTCATTCTATTAATGCTTTATGTCTTAAACCACTAGAAATGCCCTCACATTCGGTACAGCTCAAAACAATGAAGCGCTCTCTCTTTGAACATCATACTCTGAACCCATTACGGCTGTGAGCCATGGATGTGTGCTCCGAGTCGATGGGACATACGTGCTGCTTATCGACGGCTCTAATGGAAATAGAAATACATGGTCACAGAGGGAAATCAATGTGCATGGCATGCATGGCAATCAACGCGGCTTCACCAGTGAACACCGTTTGACCCCACAGTGTTTTCCACCCCTCGGCGCTAACCGACACCGCGACATCGTCCTGAATACAAACCAAACTTCAGCTCCGTCTCCGGTCTCGATGGGCTAGACGAGAAAACTATCTCCCTTCCAGGACCCGAAACACCCAAGCCTAAGCTGAAGCATCCTGCAGACATTTGTGCACTCTTCCTCTCACTGCGCTCGGTCAGACATGGATGGGAAGAACACAAAAAATAGAAAGGGGTCTCCTGATGGTGGGGGCCTCAGCAGCCCGTCAGGGCGATGTGCAGGCTCCAGGAACAGAGGGCTAATGGAGGTGTCAGGGCCCGGTCAGAGTACGGGGAGGACGGGATGAGTCAGAGGAGCCAGAGGGCGGGAGGCCATGGTCTCAGCTAATGCCCACCGAGGTGGTGCCTAACGTCCGGCTACGTCCCCATCGCGATCTGGGAGAGGGCCCCCAGGAAGATGCCAGGATCGATTAAAGCCTCGTGTCTGGAAGCCAGAGCGACCGGAAGTGGGTTTTCGTAACTTAAAAGTGAGGATCTGACCTGGATACCAAACCCACTGTCTGGTTATGAAATGGCCTGGCGTGATAGCCGGTGCACACGCTTCAGTAAAGCGTGACGGGAAATAGAGAGGGAGAGTGGTGGTGTTTTTGCATGGAGCCACAAAGTACACACACAACACTTGTGTATGGTATACGCAATGAATTAATCGTAGGTCATTGATGGGGAAGCAAACTGCAACTGTAACCGAGTCGGATCAATCCAAATGATTGATAGGGACAATTCCTTGATCTATTCATATTGACAAGGACCCGAGCCCAAGAATGTGCCCGTGAATCATAATCCGATAAACGTTCTTTTACAAAACGGAAGATTTTCGTTTTTCTTATGAAGCTTTCTGAAGTACTTGGCCGTACTTGTTTGGTTGTTCACCAGAACCTTTCTCCTGGTCCAGACCCATGCTGGGTTTATCGATCGGCCCAACAGGACCCCATTCACACACTGAAAGACATGAAACACTGACTTTATCTTTATAGAACGTAAAATCAATCAATCAGCCGCTCCACTGTTGGGGCTTCTTGTGTGGCTGTGCCCTTTATAGTTGGGAGGCCGGATATAAAAGAAGTGGAGAGGGCCGTCTGGCTCGGCTGGCTCTCCCCAGGGGGGGTTCGGCGGGGACTGCTTCAAACAGCAGTGGCTAGCAGAGGACCCCCAGGGTTAGCCCACTGAAGTGATGGCTTTGATATCAAAGCTGCCAAATAATGCAGAGGTCAAATAGATTTGAGACGGATTTAAAAAAAATCTATAAATACGATATGCTTATACAATTATTATTCAAAATGAAATACATGTCAGTAATTAAGGTAAGCAACTAAGCTAAGTAAGTTAACTGTATAAGTGCCCATAAGTATTTTTTGTCATGCAGACAAAATTCACATAGATTTAACGTCTCTATGGACAACTATTCCTCTCATGTTAGTGACCAAATACCATTAATCATACAAAATTAAGAAACGTATATATTTTTTTTAAAGACAATGATGTTATCTCCCTAAAGACCCCTGCCTTTCGGAAGATGACACGATAAACATTGATTTAATCAGCCAATGGAAAGTCGTGCCGGTTAGGTAACAGGGCAACACTAACCCATTTAAAGAAATCCACTTCTGATGGCCCTTTCCTAACCCCTAAATGGGGACCGGGAGCAGGAATCAATGCCTTGACTGGTTGACGTCCAAATCAACCCAACGGATCCACCATGCATTTAATTCACTCTCAGAGAGGGGGCAAATTGATACGTGACACGCATCAATCGGCCCATACAAGCCATCATCCATCACCCGGTCTCCCTTGTTGAAAATCACGCAACGGGTATTTTTAAAATGGGAGCCGCAGCCCAGGAGAACGAGTGGGAACGCAGAACCATTGTGAAGCAGTGACGTGTCGACTGGGAGAAGCTTGTAGAATCCTCCGAGGAGATAATAGCCCGCATGCCAAGTTAATAAGTGCATGTTGAGCAGGGACGAGGCACGCTGACAACATGTCATTTGGGGATTCGAAGACGGTTCCGGTGCCGTATATAGCCTTTATACTGTATATATGCAGGCTGTGACATCCCACAAGGTCTCCGGTGGGATGTGGGGATGAGCCAGCTCGGGGGTCGGCTCGATCGGCCCTGTGATTGGGCGGATGCCAGCGAGTGACGCGGCAGTTCAGAGGCGGTATGCAAATAGCTAGCGGAGGCTCGGAGAAGGAGCAAGGGACAGAAGGGGTCTTAATGTCGGGAGCCAACAGAGACAAGCTGTGGGTTCGATTAACGCTTTCCTGTCTGGGATTCAGAATGTGCGTCTCATCTTATGTGCTCATCGTTCCTTAACCGATACCCATCGACACACACATGCTTAAACAACGTTATTGTTGTTGCACCTTGGCTTTTAAACAGCTCCACCACTAAACTAAATGGTGGAAATTCATATTTGAAAGTTAATTAGTAAATGATCTATCTTCACCTAAAGGTATCGTCAAAATTAATTATGATGAGAAGATAGGCCATTAAAATATAATTATATCAAGTCAGAAAGATTAGTTTGGAGATTGAGTCCTATATTAATCAAAGTAGAAGACAAGAGTATAAATTAATTTAATGATACGCACAAATCACATGGAATTCAATGACTAATATGAACAGTGAGAGGTGGCCGAGAGTGGTCAACTTTTCGGTCGTTATGAATATTATAATATTGTTGAAGGACCTACATGGCTGGGATGTCTCCCCTGGCTAGTCCAAGAAGATAAGAGATGTGGAGGGGGGGCTTGAATTGGATTATAAAACTATGGAGTGTTCACTGCAGTCCCAGCAAGGAACAAAAAGCACACACCAAATCTGAAACTGAAATTCAACAGCTCTGGTTGCCTGGCAACTGGTACTGCAACTGTGGCAGTGGAGCTGTTAGCCTTGACAGTGGCGGCAGCCCCGTTGCTTAGAGGATTTACAGGACTGAAAAGTCACGAGTCACATCACAAATGGCTGCCCGTACAGACGACTGGGACTACCCTCTACATGTATTATTTTCATGAATTAAAGATCCTTAATGAACATAATAGCTTTAACAGCTTAATAGATTTAATACAATTAACTAAATGGCTTCTACACTTTGGTTGACAATTTCTTGTTGTTGTTACCGCATACTTACTTGTTTTGGAGAGGAAAACACACTGATGGTAAATAAAGAAGCGATCCCTGTATGCGGTTGACACACACACACACACACACACACACACACACACATACACACATGCACAAACACACACACCCACACACACACACACACACACACTCTCAAAACAACTAGATGCTCAAATTACATCCCGCTGACAACTGCTGAGCACACCTTATGATGCTGGGGTTTATTTATAGAGTGTCTTGGAGAGAAGAACAGCTGTGTGTGTGTGTGTGTGTGTGTGTGTGTTTGTGTGTGTCTCTGTGTGTATGTGTGTGTGTGTTTGTCTCTGTCTGTGTTTGTGTCTGTGTGTGTACGTGTGCGTGTGTGTGTGTGTGTCTGTGTGTGTGCGTGAGTGAGTGTGTGTGTGTCTGTGTCTGTGTGCGTCTGTGTGCGTGTGTGTGTGTGCGCGTCTGCGTATGTGTGTGTGTGTATGTGTGTGTATGTGTGTGTGTATGTGTGTGTGTATGTGTGCGTGTGTGTCTGCGTGTGTGTGTGTGAGGGAGAGTGTGTGTGTTGGTGAGTGTGGTGCAAACTTCTCCTGTGTGTTGGTTGCGCCCCCCCCTGCCCCTCCAGTTCAATTCCACAGGCCAGGAATTACACTGTCAGCAGAAAGAGGGAGGGAAAAAAAGGAGCGTTGTGCCACAAAGTGATCGGATTGTTAGGGTGCTCAGGAGCTCAGTGGAGTCACTCCCTCTCTCTCCTCCATCCCAACCTCCCCTGCGCCTTCTCCGTCCCTTTGTACTGGAATTACATCACATCTCTCCCGCTGGCCCTCTCTGACCCTATTAACAACAGTGGTCTCTCGCTCTCTCTCTCTCTCTCTTAAACTAATTCTGCATGTTACATCAACGTGCAAATGTAAAGTCTTTTCTGAGCACCGAAATACATACTTAACGTACACAATCATGCAAAACTTCTAGGATTGCATGAGTACTTTGAATTAAATATGTAAATTTGTAACCATGAAATTATGATGCAATCAAGTGAGTCTGTTTGTGAACTAATTGGACCCTACTTATGTGAACATTGAGTAATCATTTGTAATTATAATTTAGTAGAGGCTTTTATCCAAAGTGACTTACACGGAATTTATAGCATCAACAAATTCTGTGAAAGTCACTGTGGAAAAAAAGAAAAAAAACTCTGCTTTGGATGAAAACATTTGAGGGCAGGCAGAGGTCAGGGCATCTCGCATCCGGACGCCTACAGGTAAACTGCGCACAATGGGGACCAAGCTGCACCACTACACTATTAACATAAGCATTTATTTAATAATCTCTTGTTGAAAAAAAAAAAAACTCTGCTAACCTGCAGGAAGACTCCTTTCATCAGCGCCCTTACACCTGGCCCCTTCCCAAGCGATGGGATAAGCAAAACACAAGGCTGACCACACCAGAGGGAAGTCATCCACAGAGTTCAGCACCAGCACTTTAGCACTCATAAACACCCTGCAGGGAGAATGCTTGAGGAGGAGGGGGCCCAGAAAAGGGAAGGAGGAGGAGGGGGATGGAGAAGGAGGAGGAATGGGGAGGAGAGGAGGAGGGGGATGGAGAAGGAGGAGGAGGAGGAGGAATGGGGAGGAGAGGAGGGGGGTGGAGAAAGAGGGGGGAATGGAGGAGGGTGGTAGACAAAGAAGGAGGAAAGGGGGAGTAAGAGGAGGAGAAGGAGGGGGGAGGAAAGGGGGATGAGGAGAATAAGGAGGAGGGTGGGGGGAGAAGGAGAAGGAGGAGGGATTAGAGGAAGAAGAAGTAGAGATAAGGGTAGGAGGAGGGGATGAGGAGGGGAGGAGGGGATGAGGGGAGGAGGAGAGTGAGCAGAGGAGAAGAAGGAGAGGAGGAAGGTGGGTACACAAGGAGACGAGGAAGAGGAAGAGGAGGAAGGCAAAGGAAAAGCAATCTATCCAACAGTGGCGGGTATGGTGGGGTGGGATGAGGAAGGGGAACGGGAAACTGGGAGGGGGGACACACTGGCGGGGATGTGACGCAAGTAGGAGCATTGATTATAGCCTTTGCCGCAGTATTTCACAGTGAGAGATAGAGAGAGAGAGAAAGAGAGAGAGAGAAAGAGAGAGAGAAAGAGAGAGAGTCAGGGAGCTAAATTGGGAAACAGAGGGTTCCCTTCCCCACATTCTGCTGCAGCATATAAATTCTCCCCCGGTGGTGTGGATCGATGGGATAAAGAGAGCCTTACTCTGGGATTTCTATTTATATCACTGCGGTGCTCAGATGGAATAACCCCAAAAACAGCATAGACAGGAGAAGCATTCAATCCATACGGCTGCACGGAAATATATTGCTTGCATTTAACGACTAGATATGGATCTAAGCTTCCTATCCGGCTGTAAACACTCAGCTGGGGCACGCTGGGATTGTTTAGTGTTATTGTTGTTCTTGTGACAATCAATATAGTAACAACAACAACAAACACAATATACATACATTCGACATTGAAAGTATATATACAGAAATACATGTAAAATAATAACCGAGATCCACATCAGAAGTATATGAAAATATAAAATTGGGATTGCTAGAATTATGAGCAATCCAAAACTTGAAGTAATTGATTCAATTATTCAAATTAGGAATTGGCCAAATTCTTAGCTGGCCGTCAACATAAAGCATAATAAGTGCAAAACCATAGGCACGACTTTCCTAAATGAAGTCTGTGAAGGGGAAATGTTAATGTATAATGTGAGTGCAGCGGTTAGCATATGGTGCCTCCATCAGCAGCATTATCACAAACATTAATGACACCAGTCATTAATCGGCAGAGAATGTACTGGATGTTTTCATTCATTTTGTTAATGAATTCAATAAAGCGATTTGCAATAAATGCTAATTTAATAACTACTCAGGGAACTAATCATCGGCAGTTGTGGGCACTGTAGAAGAGGTCACTTTGTGATCGTGTGTGTGTGTGTGTGTGTGTGTGTGTATGTGTGTGTGTGTGTGTGTGTGTGTGTGTGTGCGCGTGTGTGTGTGTCAATGGATAAAAAGGTAGAACACTATGAGTCTTTTCCTCTAAAGTGACACAGCGTTAGCTTGCGGTACGCCCCCACAATGTGCCATGAACCCCAGCACACACACATACACACACACACACACACACACACACACACACACACACACACACAATGTTCCAGCAATATGCAAACCCAAACTCATATTCCCTATGATGCTGTGCACATGTACAAGTCTTCAGTGTGTTTTGTACAAATGCTTGGGAACAGAGCATAATGAGAGAGAGAGAGAGAGAGAGAGAGAGAGAGAGAGAGAGGGGATAGGGGAGGGGAGGGGGGTAGAGAGACAGAAATAGAACAGAGACAGATGGGGGGACAGAGAGAGAGAGAGAGAGGTACAGAGACAAAGAAGGAGAAAGAGAGAGGTGAGAGAGAGGTGAGAGAGAGAGAGAGAGAAACAGAGAGAGCGAGAGAGAGAGAGAGAGAGAGATGTCAAGAGGGACAGAGAGGACAAGGAGGAGAGACGGAAAGAGAGAGAAACTGATGGAAATAGAGGGATAGAAAGAGAGACAAAGACGAATACAGGGAATGAGCAAGAGAGTGAGAAAGACAGACAGAGCAAGCGAAGGAGAGCGAAAGAGACAGAGAGAAGAACGGACAGAACAGGTGGGTGATATCAGCCTTGCTCGCCAGAGGGTCGTGTTCTCTTCTAGAGTGTGTATCAGCCATGAGGACACAGGACTTGGGAATATGCTGCAGCACATGGCTCTGTGGCGGCCAGAACCGGCCAGGCTCAGCTGCTCAGGGCTTGGGGGTCGAGGGGGTACGGAGGGGTACGGAGGGGGGAGGGGGCTGCAGCCGGCTACCTGGAGTCAAACCCTCTGGCACTCTTGTAACTGGGCCAGGCTGAGTATACAGCAGCCTGTATGGAGCCAGCTAACCATACACACACACACACACACACACACACACACACACGGATATACACACACACACACACACACACACGGATATACACACACACATACACAAACAAACACACGCACACACGCACACACACATGGATATACACACACACACACACACACACAAACACACGCACACACACACACACACACACACACACACATGGATATACACACACACACACACACACACACACACACAGAAGCAAACATACATAAAAGCTTTTGGGTGGAGTTGCGCTAACTGGTTCACCAAACTATTTCCCCATGTGGGGATTCCCTCTTTGTAGTTAAAAACAGCACACATTTTGTACAGAAACATTTTAATATCTTGCTTTTGGGAAACATTTTAGCCTGATCAAATAGGAAACATTTGAGTACCTTGCTCATGAGAAACAACAACAACACCCTCTCCTTTCGAGCTCTCCCTCCAGGAGGCCGAGGGGAGAGAAAAAGGCACCAAGTAGCTGGTCTAACGGAGACCAAGAAGTGCTTTATCTGGGTCCCTCCCCTCTCACCGTGATGCTGCAGCTACATCCACCAGCCAGAGGCCCATATCTGGAACACATCAACCGTGAACTCTGAGGCTCGGGGCCACTCCCACATCCCCCTGTAAGGCACGTCACCTGTCCTCAAACAAACCGGAGGCAGGACACAATATGAGCGAGGGAGATGTTTGTTTGCGTTGTGTGTTAACCCGCTGTGCTGCCGCTGATGTGCCAATACAAATGTAGTCCCCCAGGCCCTCCCACCTTTAACCCTCCATGACCCTCCCCCCCCCCGCCCATTTGTTATGCAAGCATCATTAAGCCCTGGCTTTGCATTAGCAGTGTGTTGACAGTATAGTGCAGCGCTTTGTGTGCTAAACACCTGGTCTTGTCTCATTCACAAAGATATGGCAGCAACACAACATCCCCTTTAATATTCCTTTTAATTCCTGTTAGGCTCATACACGAGGGACACTTTGACTGTGTGGCAGGAAATACAATGAAATTAGTAAATCACCTTGTGGCAAACTGAATACATATGTGTTTTTATTTGTATTTCACTTGTTGAGTGCTGGTGTTGGCCAGATGCAGTGTGGATGGGAAACTGAATGTGAGACTAAATGATTGGATTGACCTTGTTACCTACACACACCGAGAGACAGGACACAGTACACACACTCACACAGTGCGCACACTCACACAGTACGCACGGTACACACACTGAGACAGTACACACACACATAAACACACACACACAATACAAACACTCAAACAGTACACACTCAGACAGTACACACACTCTCAGACAGTACGCCCACATTGTTCCAGACAGCAGCAGCTGTGAAACCTCTGAAATATTGCTTGCTGCCAGGGATAGTGTGGAAGAAAGTGTGGAATCTTAAGAATAAAGGCATTAACTCGCCTTTCTTAGAATCTGCATCTCACTTGGATGTCTACTCCAAAGGCAAGATTGTGCCTAGGTACCCAGGTGACAAATGTGATCATCTTCCAATTAGAGTCTTCTGGGAATTTAGCATGCATGGTCATAACATTATTTACTTGTCAATCTACAGTTACATAAACTTATTTTTGGGGGTGGGTGTCCGAGTGGCCAATATAAATTGTATTACTGACCAGATGAGGTAAGTCGTGTATGGTTATAGTGGGTAAGACGTGATTGACTTATCAGCTGACTGAGTTAATTAATCAGCTTTCCTTTCTTTTTCAATTACCTTACCTAACATCTGTGTGAAAGGCACTGTCCGGTCGAAATCGGACCAACAGCCACTGAATCGAGACCTCAAACCCCCCTCCTGACACAGCACGCACGCACACACACACAAACATACGACCACAGGATCAATACGTCAATATCTTGCTATTGTAAATGCTAATATTTTCCAGTAGGGTTGTAAACCACTTGCTAAGCCCAGCCTGCATGTCTCGCCAGCACGTCATGTCAACAAGGTCCTGTTTACGTGAACAAATTGAAATAATCGCCAACAAATGGGGCCTCAGGTTTTTTGTTTACCGACAACGACACACGCAAAAAAAACAAACACTTTGAAGCTACTTAAAAATCATACTCATCCCATTTGCATGTGTACGTGCGTTGTCCCAGTTTTGTCTAGCTGAGTTTTTCTATTTTTTGGTAACACAAAATAATGACACCATTTGCAGACGACTTGGCAAGGCATCTCCTGAGTATGGTGTTTGTTTTTCTAGACTTGGTTCAGACGTTTATTATGACTAATCTCAACTGCGCTGCCAGAGTTCAGGAACCTGTCTGCAATCCATTCTGCTGCCGTGTGCAGCGCATGGGAGATTCAAAGTAAATCCAAGAAATCAGAACATGCGATCCAAAGCCTTGGTGAGAATAGGTTATTAGTTGTAGGACAGGCTACTGGGTTGTCCACAACTTTCCCCTAGGTGTCTTCGAGCCAGATGGCTGATCCTTACCTGCTTCTTTAATTACCTCTATCTGAATTCACTGTAAGTTGCTCTGGATAAGAGTGACTGCTAAATAACATAATAATAATGTATTTGGGATAACAGGGTGCCTCGTTTAGTTTGAAGGGAAGGAGGGAATGAGAGAGAGAGAGAGAGAGAGAGAGAGAGAGAGAGAGAGAGAATTGCATAAGCCAACTTGTACACCCTGCACTGCATTATTAGGCATCACCCTGTTCTTTGGCTTAATCCTATTACAATCACCATAACAACCCTGGCCCCTGCCACCACTTACATAACACAAATAACATCCTGTCCTGTTCCTTCCATCTCAACCTATCACAAAATGCCGTTGCACAGAATTGAGGCGACTTAACCCAGAAAATAACACACCGAAATGTGTATTTGTCTGTCATCACTTCATGAGAATAAGGGATGATGAATGATTCATTATCGTTAAAGTACTTCTCCCTTATGGCAGTCACACATGTTTAAGCCTGATTGATTGATTGGTGGTGGTAGGGAGGGATGGAAATATGGTTGGAGTTGGGAAGGGTGGAGGTAAGGAGGGGTGGAGGTATGGAGGGCTGGAGGTAGTGAGGGGTGGTTGTCTGGTTGGGTGGAGGTATGGGAGGAGGTAGGGAGAGGTGGAGTTACCGAGGGGTGGAGGCAGTGAGGGGGTGTACGGTGTGTGGAAGGGCGGATGCACTGAGATCTGCAGTAGAAAGACGACCACTCACTTGGCCAGCTTCAGCTCTATCTGCTGCCGGAACTCCTGGCGCTCCTGGTCGCTGCGCACGGGGAAGATGTTGCGGTCCTCCAGCTCCTGCTTGCTGGGCCGGTTCCTCAGCTTCACCGCCAGCAGCTCCTTCCTCACGCGTCTTGGGAGGGTCCCTGTGGTGGGGTTGGCAGGGGGATGAGAAGGCATGGACCTCCAGCATGTACACCGTTTGACAGGTGGAGATTGCTGACTTATATGCGGTGGATATTTGAAGGTGCAAAATATCATCATCAAATCATTTTGGTTTGCTTGATGAAGGTCCAGCACTGAAACATTGGCAATGTTTTATCGCAGGTCAGACGGTGTGCAGGAGTTTGTTAGCAAACGAATAATGCAAATAATGATAATAGTACAAATAAATTATATATTTTATTAAAGTTTGAAGGATCTCGTAAAATGTTCCCACTGGACTGGACTGAGCTCCTACTAAATAGCGTGGGGTGATCTGCAGACGATCACTTGGACATCGATATTACCAGCATATGTTGATCGGAGTAAAACGATGTGAGGGCAACCAGATACAAGTTGGGGTCACAAATAATTGGGTCACAGGCCCAAGAAGGGTGGGAACCACCGGGTGAGTGGGTCAACCCAGGTCCTAAGCAACACAACAACTTTTCAGGTCGTCTTATTTGGCAGCCTGAGTTCATTATGAAGCTTAATACCTTAATCGTCGCACACTGGGGCTCTTGTACTCCACCACATAAGCTGTGCGACACAGCTTGTCTTTATGAGGTGTCATGAACGACAGACGTCACCTGGGGTTAGAGGTTTTCATCTAGCCTAATTTGATCATCTTTAGTAGTGTTGGTATTTCAAAATTGTATAAATGTAGCATACACTTTTATCCAAATCAACTAAAAGTGAATGTCTCTCTGACATCTTGATGAAGGATGCCTACAGGTATGCTTTAGGCAGGTTCCAACTCCGCTACGCACCCGATGTGCACTACAGACTATCCTACCCTGGCTAACAGCGTACCATAACAGCAGACGTAACGTAACGTAAGAAAACACGTAGCTCGTGTTTTCTTATGCAGAGATCACGTAGCTGTATTCATCATCAAGCCATGTGTTGGTCCGTGATTCATGCGCTAATATTGACCCTGATGGAAACGTTTATAATGACGAATGCAAGGGGCTGTGTTGACATTGTGAGTCGCTGCTCTCGGTGCTGTGGTAACATAATCTGCTTTGGTGCATGAGTGGGCCCTGTGACCCAATTGTGGAGCCAGGGAGACATAACCGGCCCATTGACCAGTCAGGAATTACAGCCCCGCAGCAGATGTTGATGGACAACAACATGGCTGCGGCCATGTTACCACTCTGTGATGAATCACCAGCCAAAACCATGCTGCGTCATCATCAGCCATTAGCGGCATTAGTGGGAAAGTGGGTAAAGCTGCGGTTCTCAGGGATGTTGGAACAAGGAAGGATAGTGTAGTGGTTACGGTGTTCGACTCCCAGCTGAAAGGTACTAGGTTTGATCCCCAATGTCTGCCCTCAGCCTATTTGAAGGCATCCTTGACCAACATGCCGTAATCCACCCACCTGATACACTTTCTTATGACTGGTGTCTACGTTCACTGTTAGTTGCTTAGGATAAAAGCGTCTGTTAAATTAAGTTGAATAGCAAACAGTTCTTAGGCACTGAGAGTGTGTGTGTGTATATTAGTGAGAGTGTGTGTAGATGAGTGAGTGTGTGTGTGTGTATATGAGTGAGTGTGTGTGTGTATATTAGTGAGAGTGTGTGTAGATGAGTGAGTGTGTGTGTGTATATGAGTGAGTCTGTGTATATGAGTGAGTGTGTGTGTATATGAGTGAGAGTGTGTGTGTATAGGAGTGAGAGTGTGTGTGTGTATGAGTGAGTGTGTGTGTATATGAGTGAGTGTGTGTGTGTATATGAGTGAGAGTGTGTGTGTGTATGAGTGAGTGTGTGTGTGTGTATATGAGTGTGTGTGTGTGTATATGAGTGAGTGTGTGTGTATGTGTGAGGGTGAGTGTGTGTGTATATGAGTGAGTGTGTGTGTATATGAGTGAGTGTGTATGTGTATGAGTGAGTGTGTGTGTGTGTATATGAGTGAGTGTGTGTGTGTATGAGTGAGTGTGTGTGTATATGAGTGAGTGTGTGTTTATATGAGTGAGTGTGTGTGTGTTTATGAATGATTGTCTGTGTGTATAGGAATGGGTGTGTGTGTGTATATTAGTGAGAGTGTTTGTAGATGAGTGAGTGTGTGTGTGTATATGAGTGAGTGTGTGTGTGTGTGTATATGAGTGAGTGTGTTTGTGTATATGACTGAGTGTGTGTGTGTGTGTGTGTGTGTGTGTGTGTGTGTGTGTGTGTGTGTGTGTGTGTATGTATACGAGTGTGTGTGTGTGTGCGTGCACGTGTGCTGCGGTGGAACCCTACCAGAGATGACGGACTCGTTCCAGCTCTCCTGGTCTCCATAACACTCGTCCAGACGGCGGTTCTCCTTGTTCTCGTCCGACTCCTTCTTGCTGTCCGCCTCGCCGGCCGGCTCCTTCTCCATGCTGGCGGCCCGGGACAGACGCCCGTCCAGCCGGCGCTTGGGAGAGGAGCGCACCTCCTTACCCTGGAAGCTGGGCCAGGAGACCGAGAGGAGAGGGGGGAGAAAGGGGGAGAGAGAGGTGGGAGAGAGGGGAGAGAGAGGTGGGAGTGAGGGGGGAGAGAGGTGGG
>JAOPJO010000025.1:297548-315415 GCA_027123675.1 Molva macrophthalma | reverse complement strand
CCATACCGTTACTTTGCTAAATAAAGTGAGTTAAAAGCGATTCTGATTCGGCGACCTTTACTAAAAGAACACGACAAATGCCAAATCTATGTAAAAATATTGCATTTTCCACTGAGAATGTCAGCCATCTTGTTTGTTTTTGCTGACAGAAACCTGTCACGTGACATGGACGCAGGCCTATAGAAAAGAATAGGCCAAAAAAAAAAACTGCTGTGGACCAACGTAGCTATACTACAGGTGTGGTTAGTTTGTGTTGTAGTAGCCGAGAATGGCATGTGGGGGGCAGTCGGTACAGTGTTACTAAAATAAATAGCCTGGAATTTTAGTAGCAATATGGATATTGTATAATATATTAATATGTGGATTATGTGAATATACATCATACATATTATTCAATATATTAAAGTTTAGCTTGACATTAGTCAAGTTAAACGACAATTAAACTAAATGCACCAAACATGCTGAAAAAGTCACAATGTAGGATTATATTTTATAAAAAAAAAACAATTGGTAGAACATCAATATTTATTTTGTAAAGCATAGCACAGTAAAACATTGTCCCAATAAATTGATTAAAAATGTCAAAACCATTCAGAAAGCAAGTGAAGAGGTATGTGTAAAAACCAGTCCTCCCTAACCAGCTCTTTCCCTGACTCTAAACCCTGACACTGCACCCTCTGAGGGCAAGAAAACACTCCTTCAGAGGTTCGAACCATGGAGAAGGAACAGAGGAACGGGAAGGAGTAAAGAGAAAAGTGAAGTTGGGAGGTTAGTTAGTAGACAGACATGTGGGAAAGGCGTGTGGAAGCACATGGGTACATGTGGTGTCAAGAAGGTTATTCCAACTGGAGTTCATTAATCCATCAGCCTCAGACTGCTGACTTGAAGCTCAGCATTTCTTCTTGAGGACGATGCTCAGATGAATTGAGACGGGGACCAGCAGGATGTCAGGATACAGGTGGGATTCAGGTGTGTCTGCCCCAGACCAAACAGGATTTCACCAGCGTCTTACAACAATGAAGGACATAGATTATGTTCATTATTCAAAATGATGCAACATTATTTGAACCAAAGAGTACATTAAAGGAGCAGGTTTAGGGTACCTTGCCCAAGGATGCACCAATGTAGACTTGGGGGTTGAACCCGGCACCATTCGGCTGAGAGTTGAACACCCAATCCCGTACCCTATACCAGTCCACTATATTCAGTAAATGTAAACTTACAAGGAATACTTGTGGTAGATTCATCGTCTTCCTCAGGAATCACTTTCCAGATGATTCCTGGTCTAGTAACAAACAATAGTTTGGCTTTAATGGCATGTAACAAAGTAGCAGCTTTAGTTTGTCGGGTCTGGTAACAAACACCGTAGTAGATGTCTGGTAACCAACAGCAGTAGTATGCCTTAACTTGTAACAGAGTGTTAGTTTGTCCTGTACAAGTCCACTATGTTCAGTAAATGCAAACTTACAAGGAATACTTGTTGGTAGAGTCAGGGTCGTCCTCCAGAGTCACAGCTCCTCAATCAGCTCTCCTCAGCCACGGAGTCCTGGTCTGCAACAAACACAGCGGATGTTTGACTCTTACGTCTGTTAACAAATAGCTGCAGTTTGCCATAACGTCTAGTAACAGCATTAGTTTGCTCTGTACATGTCCACCATTTCAGTTTATGCAACCTTACAAGGAATATTTGTTGGTAGATTCATAGTCTTCCTCAGGATTCACCTTCCAGATGAATGCCTTCTCCATCAGTCCTCCACAGATTCCTGGTCTGGTAACAAACAGTTGGGCTCTTATGTAAGGTAACAAACACAGTAGTAGTTTGGCTCTAAAGTCTCATACAAAGTAACAGCAGTAGTTTTTCTGACCTGGTAACAAACAGTAGTAGTAGTAAGGCTCTAATGGCATGCAACAAAGTAGCAGCTTTAGTTTGTCCGGTAACCAACCGCAGTAGTATGCCTTAACTTGTAATGCAGCGTTTGTTTGTCCTGTTCAAGTCCACTATGTTTACTTTATACAACTTACAAGGAATACTTGCTGGTAGAGTCATGGTCGTCCTCCAGAGGCACAGCTCCTCCATCAGCTCTCCTCAGCCACGGAGTCCTGGTCTGTAACAAACGCAGCAGAAGTCGGGCTACAACGTCTGGTAACAAACATGTAGTTTGCCATAACGCCTAGTAACAGCAGTAGTTTGCCCTTTAAGTCCACTATGTTAGGTTAATGCAAACTTACAAGGAATACTTTTAAGATTCATGGTCTTCCTCCAGATTCACGGCTCCCCCACCAGCTCGCCTCCGCTCCAGATTCATGTTCTAGTAAGAAAACAGCAGTAGTTTGGCTCTTTACACATGGCAAAGTAACAGCGGTAGTTTGTCTGCTCTGTTAATGAAAACAGTGGTAGTTCGTCTGTCAACAAACGCAGCGGTAGTTTGCCATAACGCCTAGTAACAGCAGTAGTTTGCCCTTTGCAAGTTCACTATGTTCAGTTAATGCAAACTTACAAGGAATACTTGTTGGTAGAGTCATGGTTGTGCTCCAGAGTCACAGCCCCTCCATCAGCTCTCCTCAGCCACGGAGTCCTGGTCTATAACAAACTGCAGAAGTCGGGCTCCAACATGTGGTAAAAACAGATTTAGCTTGTCTGGTATAGTAACAAACCACGGTAGTTTGTGTACAGTACTCTACTATAAGTAGCAGTGGGTGATAATCACTTTAGTCGGGCTCCATCTGCCCCACATCCTTCACCAGGCAGGGCCTCCAGCACGGCTCCTCCATCAGCTCCCTTCAGCCATGGATTCCTGGTCTGGTTACAAACACAGTTGGGTCTCAACGGCTGGTAAAACACCTGGGGATGCAAAACATGCACTGCACTGTATTTTTGTTACACACAGTAACAAAAACGGCTCATATGACTCCTACGTAACCCCAATATGAATGACCTCCTATCACAGCTTTGGCACAGAATTTAAATCTGAAGATGATAAAAACCCTTCCACAATAACTAGTCACCAGACCTAAAAAGAACCAGAGGGTTTTTATATTTTCAGATGAACTTGGCGATGGTTACCCTCTGGTCCAATCCGATGCGGCATGCCTCTGGTCTCCAGCCTCTGGTCCATCCTGGCACCACACGCCTCAGATCCCCAGCCTCTGGACTCCAGCTTCGGTCTCTGGTCCATCCTGGTGCTGCAAGCCTCCGTCTCTGGTCCCGAACCTCTGGTCCATCCTGGCGCCACACGCCTCAGATCCACAGCCTCTCCATCTAGGTGCTGCATGGCTCTGGTCCCCAGCGTCAGCCTCTGGTCTACCCTGGTGCCGCACCCAGAGGCTCCTGTAAAAATCATGAGTGAGTTAAAGACAATTATTTTTGTACAGTTATTTCTCTTTCCCTTTTATTTTGGGATTCTCTGACAAGGGATGACAAATAAACGCGTTCACATGCAAGTGATGTGACTAAATTAGCCATTGTACAGATTGAAGATGGTAAGTGGAGTTTGCCTCACGGAACATATAAACATTCACCTATATATATAAAGACATCACGTTAGGATCACATGAGCACTACAATGACCAGAGATGGGAAGTGATGTGGCCACTTTAAAATGCTGTTTTCTTATGAAAGCCTCCTCAGTCCTTCCTTAACATTTTTCAAGTCACTTCACATTTCCAAGTTGAGAGCCGTGGTATTTTTCAATCCGTCACTACTCTGCATAGAGCTTTACAAACATAGTTTAATGGACAACAAATGTAAACCAAACAAAATCACAGGATACTTAAAAGGAACAATAATTGTGTTCCTAGTTAACTTGTGTTATGTTAGCCACACCAGGGCTTTGCATTCAGCTACAGCAGCAGGTTTATATTAGCATTTGCCCAACAATAAACTTATGACACTTTTGAACAGTTATGCCATTTGTTTTTTTTATCAATTACTCAAGCCAAGAAAAGACTGCAGAGATAGGACTGTTTGTCACACGTGGCATCCTGTTATGGGAATGAAGAAAGCAGTCCACAAGTTGAAAGAAATGTTTTAGCCCATGCATTGAAACTGACCTGATATGGAGGACTTCTTTGACAGTAGGTGGAGGTATGGCTCTGGGTGAGGAGGCAGACACCTTGTGACAAACTACATGTTACCATTTTAACCTTGTACAGTTCTAGAGTTTCTACTACTGCAACATGTGGGCCATACGGACATTATTTTAGCTGTTGGATACTATCCAGTTTGTAACTCATCACAAAAGTTTAACTTCTGTGGCAATTAATGACAGACCAGATATTTAGAATGTACAAAAGCTGTTGAAGTACCAAAGAACACTAAGCAGTATCAATATTAAATCAAATTGTAAAATGATACTTAGCCATATTCAGGTGCTGGGTTGTATGGAAGAAATGCCAAATAGTCTTCGGCCTTAAAATGATTTGCAGCCTTCACTGATGGTCAGTCAGCAATGTGCACGCAAGTATAACCGAGTTTTGTACGCAGCGAGAGTCCGTCAACGTGGTTAAAAGTACAGCACAATTATCGGTACAATGGTGGGGAAACACCAAACATATTGGACGGTGTATGGGTCAGTATGTATTTTGAATGGTCAACCTAAAGTTGCTTAAGATTTAGGTAAAAAATTCCAAATGGTAACCGACTGAAATGATTTTCCATTGGTGACGAGGCTACGCAAATGCCAATCCTGAACGTACTGCCAGATGCCCTCTCAGGTGACTCATCCAACCAACTGCCAAGGGTGTCGTTATGATTGTCAATACTACAATGTTCAATGCCAACCATTTTGAGACTAAATTAAGTGACCACACTCAGAATCTTCCACGGCGGGAAGCACACAACCATCCGACTGGAATCCGAACATTCCAGCCGGAACCAACCCAGAAGTAAGAAACATAACCAGCGCCTCACCTTGAGCTGAGCGAAGGAAGATCCTGTAGTCCAGCGATGATCTTCTCATTTTAAAACACAGCCAACAGACTTACCTTGAGGCGATCTGTTTGTTGCTGTTGGTCATTACTACTATTCATTGTACCTCTACATTGCTATGCACCCAGTGTGTACAGGTTAAAACGCTCAAAACAGTACGAAGTACACAGAACTACCATGTAGGTCCCACAACAACTTTAAACCTCAAATCTTTACCTAAAAACGATGGAATCCTTCAATGTAAAACAGTGACTACATTTTACAATACACAGAACAATTATCTAGATAATTCTGGGTACAAACCATACAGACCAAACCTAAATGTCTAGCTCACAGAGAGCCAACCATAACCCTGCAATGTTACCCTGAACTAACCGCATCATCACCGATAGCAAATCATTTCAACAAATACATCTACAGAGGCCAAGTGAAAGAAGTGTGACTCCTTTAACAATCTCCATGATTTAAAGATCTACAGACTTAACATGCCTTTGTGTTCTAATCACTTTTGTCTGCTCCCTCGTTACTCAAAAACTCTGCATCTACATTGCTAGAGTGTTGAGTGAGCAGAGATGCATGCTAGGATACAGTGCTGTCTGAAGTAAACAGTTCTGTAGATGCGCCCCCTCAGGAGAAACCAAAGTTTGAGAATCCATTGTGACATCAGTTACATAAACCGGGATATCCTTCAAGATGGCGACAGGGATTCCCAAAGGAAAAATGCCAAGAGGAAGATGTGCGTGTTCTTCCTCTCAGCCAGTAGAATACAACTAAGGTCTTCCATCAGAAAACAGTGGAACACATTGCAACGTTCCTCTCTATACATCTAGAAGCCCCAGTGAAGGTTTCCTTACCTCCTCAGCTGAAGAGCACAACTTCAGCTTGAAGAGGGACCTAGCTGGGATAGTTCCCAGATTGTTGCCAATTTTAGGGAACCTATCTCCCAGGTTCAGCTAGCCCTGTACAAAACAGTTCAGCCAGAAAAAACTTGCATCTGAGAGCAAGAGGACATGATCCACATGGCTCGCCAGGTAGGAAGAGCCGCCTCACTACAGGTCTTAAGTTCATCTTGAATATCCATTTAGGTCATTTTCCAACTTCAGATTCTCCTTGTGGAATGCCATTAGGTGTCCTAATGGCATTCCATGTCCATCCTCCATTGCTCCATCCTTCCATGTCCATCCTCCATTGTTCCTAATTGGTGTAGTCCTAGTTTGTAGTCACAGATCTGAACCCGCCATTTGCATCCTTTCTTTACACTTGATTCCAATATACCACTCGTCTTCCTGCCCAGTGTGTTAGGATATCGTTGCCGAGCATCGTTCCAGGCTCTTGATGTATGCTGGAGTCCTTAAGTATACGTGGTGCCCATCCTTCCGTTTTGATTTAGTTGACCATTCCAATACCCTGTGCCACTCAATCACACATACCCTCTCATGTACATTTTACCTGTCAAAGCAAGCAAGACACTCACACATAGAACCCTCTGCCAGGTGGAACCCAGAGCACTCACACACATGTAGAAACCCATGCCAGGTGGAACCCAGGCCACTCGCATGAAGAACCCTGTGCCAGGTGGAACCCAGGCCACTCACACAAAAGTAGAAACCCATGCCAGGTGGAACCCAGGCCACTCACACATGTAGAACCCTATGCCAGGTCAAACCCTAGCCACTCACATGTAGAACCCTATGCCAGGTGGAACCCTTGCCATGCTCACAAATGAACCATTTCCATCTCATGTCAAACCCACATGCCACCGAGCAGTACAATGCCAAACACTCATGCCAGGTAAAATCCTCATGCCAAATAACATTCCATCATCCATGCCCAACTCTCCTGCCATGACACCCATAATAGAACAGACTCTTCAATGTCGCAAGAGATTTAATTGATGTACAACATTCTTCAGTGGTGTCCGACATCGGTAATGGATTATGCATGGTGTCTCCAAAAGGTGTCCTCGGATGATTTAATGTCCCTGAAGTGGTGTCTTTGTAGTCCATTGGTTTCCTGAATAAGTTGCCTTCACAGATGCAAACCTTGCAGCTTTAGTAAGCCTTAGGACAGGACTCTGGAAAAGAGGTGAGAAGAAGGTAATCTGTTCTAAAGACAAGCCAGTGGTGGGGTGGTTGCTCTTGATTCTCCATCATCAGCAGGCTGACGAGCCCTAGGCTGGACCAGATGGAAGCTTTCTGTGGATAGTGTTTTGTACATTCCAACCCTCAAGATGGAAGTCTTTCTCAGGCTAAACTGCACAGTAATGGAGAGTTGTACTCTCCTCCAGCTGAGGTGGTAAAGAAACTGTTGCTGAGGCGTCACGATGCATGGAGGGGAATGTTGGAATGTGTTCTATGGTTCTCTGGTGTAAGACCGAAGTTGTGTTCTAGTCGAGATGAGGAACCCTCACATCTCACCCCTGGCATTTATCCTTTGGGGATCCCTGTCACCATCTTAAAAGGACATTCTAGTCCATGTAACTGTCCATCAAAACGGATTCTCAAACACTTGGTTTCTCCTGAGGGGTCGCATCTATAGAACTGTAGACTTCAGGCAGCACTGTATCCCAGCATGCATCTCTGCTCACTCAGACCACACCCTCATCAGTAAAGCAACACTCATGTGATGTAGATGCAGAGCTCAGGAGAGTAGCGGGAAAGAAGACTGAAGAAATCAGAAACCAACCCTGGAGTATGTTTTGGTTGTACCCACAGAAATCTATTATTACACCTTACAACACTCACTTAGAATTTGTACTTGCAACCATTTTAACAAACCATTAATACCAACACAAATCAAACACTTCCGTAGCCCATGCACCAATAAAACATCCTTACTACTCAAATCAACCTTCACCTAGCGGGTTAACTCAACCCACCAGGAAGCCAAAATACATTGACGTGCCCAAGAATAATGTGGAAACTAATGACTTACAGTTCGCAGTTTCTTCTTCATGGTTAAATTGGGATACTCACAGAACTGCAGTTTCATGTCCATGATAGACCTTTGAAGGAGTGCAAGAAGCAGATTCACACACTTTATTAATTTTATTTATTCATTATTGTCCCCAAACTTGGGCACTGTCCCAGTTAAACAGCTCCGTTAAATCGTATAAATTAACATTACAAATTCAGGGCTTTTGGGATAATTTAACTTTTATATAATGTTTAAGATAATTAACATCTAATCCAGCTTTTTAATATAAGTTACTTTCTTTGACTGCCATTAGACCAGAGTGAGTTACTTATACTTTAACAAGTTCGAATGTATGAGCTCTCAAATGTTATACTTTCACATAGAATGAACATTTAAATTTCAAATGATAAACCACCACAATCACCGATTTCCATCACACATTATCAGCGACTTATACTCCACATACAAGTCAATGCAATTGTGCTACCTCAAGACACAAGACACGCATTGTGGAGCTATTATGTCTACTATTGCATCCTTGCATTGACGAACGTTTTAAAGTTCGAATTCAGTGTCAAGCTGAATTGTGTCATGTTAAATGTACAGCAACGCTTGATTTCCATCAGAAAGGGCTACAAGAGATGGTTTCTGGCCGACGGGGTATCACGGCAGGTCAGACTGGGGTTGTTGGCCTACAAACTGGTTAATTTAAATGTAGGCTACATGCGGGAAGCACTTTTGTACTTTAATAGGCTTATTTTGCTTCTGTAAATAAAGAAACGGTAAAGTTTTTAACTTTATGAAAGGCTAAAAACAACCAACATAAATATTTAACGTTTTAATTAGTAGGCACATTTCTACTTACCTCAGGTCCAGATGAAATGCTCCGTTTTACTTCGAAAAGTTTTTGTAACCTGTGAAACAGAGGAAGAGAAGACGAATTAGTCACAACACAGTTCACCAGAAAATGACACACACGTTCTGGTTTCATGAACATAATACTATTACCGCGTCTGGGGGACATTACACTGCCAAACGATGGCGGACACCTACGTGCTGTCCCGTTCCCTCTGAATTGAACCGAACCAGACGCAACCAATTAACCAATTAATTAAAAAAAACAGCGCACGAGCTGTGGCAGGTGAGCTAATTAGTAAAACTCAACGCCGGTTCGGCGCCCTCTGGTTGCCTTGATAACAGCGAGAGTCAATTTCAGCTATGTGTTTGATCTTAAATGTCATCCCTAAATTAAATTCAACGAATAAGTATGATTTCACTGATTTAGATTTAGCCTTAATGGTGGAGAAGTGAAGGTTGACGGTTCACCTTTAAGGCCTCTGTACTTTCCGTGGTGAATGTAATAAAGAAAGTCTTTATGAAATTCACGTGACTTTGTCTTCGAAAACAAACAAGATGGCTGACATTTATTTTATTGTCAGTGGAAAATGCAATATTTATATTAATTAATTGATGTTATTTGATCTTGAGGAGGTCCTCCAGGCTAGTGACCAAGCACCACTGACCCTGGCCCTGTGTTCCACCTTCGGAGACAAAGTCCTTGAGGAGGGCCTCCAGGATGGCGACCAAGCACCACTGACCCTGGCCCTGTGTTCCTCCTTCGGAGACAAACTCCTTGAGGTGGTCCTCCAGATTGGTGACCAAGCACCGCTGACCCTGGCCCTGTGTTCCTCCTTTAGAGACATCGTCACTGATGTCAACTTTAGGACAAGAGCACACTTTTTGTGGCTTGACGGTAAGTAAACAAATTATGATTTTGATAGTTGCATACTTATGACGTTCCTGCATATTTCTCACATGAAGCATAGTGTTCAGTTTGATAATCCAAAATGTTGTAATAAAGGGGTCTGTGATTGGAGCAAATTCTCCAAGAACTATTAGGATTTCCGGACCATATACACCATGATGACATTCTTGCAGTACAACTTTCTGTTCCAGGGCAGGGCATTTTGTACTGTGCTTTCAAACGTGATGGCTGTTTCGGTAGTCACTTGTTGCCAATTAAAAATAGACTTGGTGTATGCAACAAAAATATATATTAAACGCTGTATGATAACAAATCAAGAGTATGCTTTTGTTTTGTTATTGCAATCACAGGCTATGTTGGAAGAGGAAGGTGGGGGATCTTTTCAGAGGATTCCCACCCTGGATTTAGAGCTAATTCTGTTCATAATACTTTCCAGGAGCGGGTGTAAGTTAGAAAGTAAGTTAGAGTTAGAAATACATTTATACAATTCATTCTTATGCATTTTTACTGATGTTTTTCTTACATATGTGTAGTTTTAGAGCCACCTGGTGGCTTAATAGCGCAACTGCATAGCTAGTGTTCCTCTTCGTGCTTGCATTTGCATACACACTGTTGACACCGTTTGTGTGTCATCATTTTTGTACCAGAACAAAGAGAACCGGAGTGAAAGTAAGTCCTGTGTAGCTGTTGCGTCCTTCCCGCGGCGTAGACATCCACACAAGTCCACAGACACACTTCCCGTTAGGCTGAGGGAAAACAACTCTTAACAGATTTCTTTCAAAAGAAAGGTGAGCACAACGGTTAAAGAATGGTTTAAGAACCATGGTTTAAGAATGGTTTAAGAACCATGGTTTAAGAATGGTTTAAGAACCATGGTTTAAGAATGGTTTAAGCTAATATCAGCAGTTGTTTAGATTGAAGGCAGTCAGTCGGGAATCTAGCTTGGAACATAATTGCATTGTATAACATGAATTAATCAATATCATACATTAATCAGCATTATACAATGTCATATGACATTGTATCTATCAAATAAATAAAATACCTAGCAAAGCTTAACCTCATGAAACACATGAGGCTTAGTTTTAGAAACAGGCAAAGAGAGTGGAGCAGCGGCAGGTCCCTCATCATCTCCTGATGTTGCTGAGGATGTGAGACAAGGTGAGCTCATATAGTGGCAACTAAAAGTTATTCCAAGCAATCATTTGTAGCACTTTAGACTGACCTAAACAACACTGACATAAAGTAGCCTGTTTAATTGTATGTTAAGCTAAAGCAGGTTAAGAGGCTCATATTAATCCTGTATGCTTTGTGCTGGTAGAGGGGTCTGTCCTTCAGCAGATAGTGAGCAAGAAGATGTGATAGAGGATGATGGAGTTGAAGAGAGTGAGGGAAATTAAGCTGCCCTAAGGGTGAGGAGAAGGATGAGGAGAGGACAGAAGAGGAAGGGGGAAAAAGTGAGAGCACAGCAGACCAGCATTTGCCAGAGGACCCAGGACTATGGCTAGAGAAGCTTACTGATTATCAGAGAGACACAGTTGTTTGCAGACTGGCTAGTGAAGGTGCAGAAAAACAGACCAAAATGGCACCCAAAAATATGGAGGGCAAACCATTCCCAAAGTATCCTCAGTATGTAAAGTCAGCCAATGGGCGTGAGAAAATCAGATTTTCTTTTTTAAAAGATGTGTGAGATACATGGATCAGGTGAGGAAGAGGGCCCACAGAGATTGCTTTTGTATAGGGCCCAGACTTTCGTGCTACACCCCTGCTTATCAACACTACACAAAGAGTATATACATAACTACGCACATGCATATCATACTTCTATAGGACATATTACACCATAAGGCTGCTCACTCCACCATTCTGGTTCCTACCTACTTTTCCTTTATATCTACTTTTAACCCTTTATTTATGAGCCTTTACGCAATGTGTGCATAGGCCTGTAGTCTAAAGCCTACACCTATTTATTAGCGATAAGTGTGATGAATATTGTTTATAGCCCTGGTCTACTTTAAAAACTATGATGAATCAATCTAACAAAGCAGAGGTTAATTGGATTTGAGGGTCACCTATAAAAACATGTGACTTCCACTGTGGGTCCTAGCAATGGAGAATTTTGTTTCTGGTAGGACTAGCCTACTTTATAAACGATGGTGAATCAACGCAACAAAGCACAGGTTATGTGGCATCTAACAAGGTAACTCTGTAGCTTATAATACAGTGGCATCTAAACATATAATACCTGTGTCAAGTCAGCTTAATTAAGCTCATATATTACTTCCTGTTGAGAAGTGACTTGTATATGCAAGAAGAGACCTTGATTTATCATTTGGTATATGAATTGTAACCAAGACTTTTTTTTAATTACCTTTTATCAGACCTATGAATTTTACCCATAGGCTGATGACTTTATATATAATTTATATAAAATCGAAATATCTTTCTTTTATGTTTTGTCATTCATATTTTACATAGAAAACCTTTTACTATAGAATTGCAATGGGGACCTTTCTTTTTAAGAATGAAGTATATTAAAGACCGGAAGTATAATTCGTTTTTTATGTCGGCTTGACACTGATACATTTAATACACTTATTTATTAACGGTAAGCGCAATAAAACAATACACTGCACAATATAATACAGTGGCATGTTAACGTTATTTATTGATAAGGTAGCACGATAATGTAATTTTCCACCTTAACACACGTGATAACCTAAGGGATTTCCCTCATGGGTACTGGCGATTGAGATGGGTCCGAGTACTGAGAAAGGGCTTGAAGCTGGAGGTCTGCAGCTGGACGCTATTGCGTCAGGACGTCGAAATGTTTGCTGGGCCAGCTACATTGTATATTCAACGTTACTAACAATTTATTGATCAATATAAAATGTATTTCAATGTAGAAAACGTTATACTTCATAACGTTTTATTGTAATCATAACACGAGGTATGGGCTGGGTCCGGATTGACTGAGTAGTCCTGCCCTACAGCATACATTTTAGACGTGACTCATGACGTGACGCAAAATACCCATGACGTGCTGACATCACGAGGCCTGTCTGGAAAAGCGGAAGAAGAAACAAAAACAACAACAGCTCGGCGTCGGGAGCGGGTAACGAAGAAGAACCTAAGAATTTGGCGACTAGTTTGTCGTTATCCCTGAATGCTAATAGTTTGCATTCAATCATTTTCGTAATTTTGGGAGAGAGATAACGGCAAAATGTCGATATTTGGAAAGTTATTCGGAACCTCGGGTAAGGGTGGGAAGCCTCCCACAGCCCAGGAGGCGATACATAAACTCCGAGAGACGGAGGAAATGTTAACGAAAAAACAAGACTTTTTAGAAAAGAAAATCGACATAGAGCTAATGACGGCGAAGAAAAACGGAACCAAGAACAAACGAGGTGAGAACGTGTGTCCTGATTAAATGTATATATAGTTATAGGGCGAACTGACAAGTTGGGTGGCCCTGGAGGCAGAGAACAAGGAAGTTACACAGGTCACCTGAGAGAAAGTATTAATGCTTCCTAGTCGCTACACACACGAGTATAGCCCGGTGCTCTCAGTATGTATGAAATATATTTAGTTGTTAGACTTATGAATAATTGGGTTTTACATTTGAAGTTATAGCAGTTAGTTACTGGATAGTTATGCAATCATTTTGACAGCATGACGCTTATGGAGGAAGAGAAGGAGGGAGGCCACGCCTGTAGACCAGCGAGCTGGCACCTCCACCCAAGACCATGTCGCACCAGTAGTGATTTATTGTTCTGCTTCCCGATTACACACGGACGTGGTCCGATTCAGAGTAATTTACAACTTAACCATAACCGCAAAAAGTAGCTCTACATGGGAGAAATATAGTCCAATATTAAGAAGAACCAGAATAAAAATATTTACCACACTCTTCTAAGGCGATATTAATAAAGTACTTTTACTATCCAGTCTAATACTTTATTTTGCCTAAAGCAAGGCGAGGTTTATTATTCGTTGATAAAAATAACATTCATAGTACTTTAAATAGACAGGAATCCCATTAAAGAAACATTTAACTGTAACTTAAGTATAAGAAGGTAACGTTAAGAGTAGATATACCAATGTAGACAACAATTTAATAAAACGCTGGGTCTTGTAGAACCATTGGACCTCTGATATGATGGAACATTATAATCTTTACTGAACTCCTTTAGCCTCTCATCTTTACCACCATCACGCCATAAAACCAGCTGGTGTTTGCCGGTGTTTGTAAAACCCAGGGCATGCCTACTGTAGTCGTAACAAGCCTTACACACGGAGCTAATCATGTTAGCCCACCATCTGTCAGTCCTATGTTCCAGTGGGTCTCATCCCAACACACTGGTGTGTTTAAGGGCAAAGACTCAACGTGCTGTTAGATTCTGTGGGATGTAATACATAATCTTGATGGGTTACTTATAGAATTGGTACCATTTATGATTTGCTTTGTTATTGATCCATTTGTCCACGTAATGCAAGTAGCATATCCAACCTAGCATACATCATACCCTAGTTATAATGTGTGTGATGTATATATACCAGGCCCTACAACTTAAAGATGTTCTGTCCTTGTCTTTGACTAAGATTGCTCTGAGAGAGAGTTTCTCTGAATGCATAAAGCCAGTTTGTCTGCGTTTTCTCTCATTCTGGTGCTACTTTGGATAATTCCTCTCCAGGCTATTATTATGCAATGGTAGGCTCAACACAAACAGTGCAAGGAGCTAATGGCTTTGGACTTCCTGATGCACTGTTGCCGTAGTGACATGTGTGTCATATACTACAGCGGCCATTTTCATTTCGTGGAAGTCATGTTATCAATCTTTTATTTTTTATTTAACCAGTCAAACAGAGACTGTTTGTATGGCTTTTATTAAACAACGTTAGCAAATATTTAAAAAAAAAAACAATATATAAAACACACAGTTTCAAAGTAATTCCACTAAAAGGAGAATCTAGACTAGTTTGACAACATTACTTACATTACTTATGGCCTTATTGTACTTTTAGAAAATAGGGTTTAACAAGCTGTACGATCATTGAAGCTCTACTTCAGTGATCAGCAAGAATACCCCACTTGCCATTAGAATGAAAGCAGGTTGAAGTTTAACTGGTAATTGGATGATGTTTGTGGTGGTGATGGATTTGTGTAACAATAGCATTGTTCCAGGAATACACAGCAGCCTCCTGCTGTAATCTGATTAAGATGAAACAGATCTCTTCTGATCTATGCTGAAGCCCAAACTCCCTGGATACCTGCTACTGTTGTCCTCCTTCCAGTAACTATGCATGCACGCAAACAATCACTCACAGAGACAAACACGCACCCACTTTTTACCTAACAAGCTCAGAAAGAGAGTGGGAGAGAGAGGTTGTGGTTATGTATATCTGCTCCTTAAGGTATTGCACGGCTGCTGTTTGTGTGTGTGTCCCTTAAGGTGATATGTTTATTAGTGTATGTGTCTGACGGCTTTACAGTCCTACTACCAGAAAGGGGGCGCGGCAGCACAGGATGCGGGTGGAGAAGGGTGAATGCATGCACTGATTCCACCTACAACTTCTCTAATGCGGTCCTGTCTCACTCACACTGAGCCTGGTCATAACACACACACATTCATTTTTTTTTACTTCTATTTTATCTACGGTGTGACTAGCAGGTGTGTCACTCTTTAACTGCCTCTCTCTCTCTGCCTTGCACGCTCTCGCTCACTGCCACTCACTCTTAAGGTGTTCCCCTGCCAACCACTCCTTCAGAAATGGTTTGACATTATCATACGTAATTGTTCCCTCCTTTATCTTTAGTTTCCACTGATGTTATCGAATATATTCACATGGTCAGATGTGTGATCCATTCAAGTCTATATCGCTCAATACTTAATAAGAGTTTTGAGCGACACTAGTTTAAAATCACAAGACTGAAGTGTGGAGCTCAGAAATGTGTCCATGAAGAGATGTGAGCTATCGGAGATGTGAGAGCTGTGTGTTCATAGTTTATTACCTGTATTGAGTAGTGTTGAGAGTAATAAGTAGAAGGATCATGGTGTTGATGACCCCCAGGCCGACTCTGCAGTTCTGTCTATCTCCAGATGGAACCAGTTGACACCGACACAGCTCTGTTTTTAATCTGATCAAAGCTAAACTGAAACTCCTCTCCACACTAGCCCTAAACCTCCATCTCCTAATCACACTCTAGGCTCCTCTGGCTGATTCTATCCACCTGACACTGCTGTTAGCCTGGAAGCTACAATATGCAAATTTAACGATGTACTAACTACGTATTTCTAGATTTGAATTAGTTAGATACTATTAATTAATACGTGTTGAAGTGTAAGTTATAATGCATACGTGTATATATACGTATGGTCTGTGTGAGAGAAAAAAATATATAAAGTGAGTAATTCAATTGGTATAATAAAATAAGATATAAAATGTATACATTCAGTGTCAGCAATACATTGTGTGTATTGCTGTGTATTGTTGTGTTGTATTGCAACGTTGTTTTGTGTGGTAGAGTTTTGTTGTGTTCTAGCCTACTTGTGTCATTGTGTTGTACTGCCAATGCTGTATCTATCACAAAGCGGTTCAGGGATGTCCTGCCAGCCTCCTTTTTAGTCTGTTGACAAAACAAACACATTCCCCACAGCACACACAGAAACAAAGGGAGTTGCATTGCCTTATGCCGAACTCGGAAACCAGTTCATCCAGATGCTTACTGGGAGCCCCACCTACTACCAATCAAAAGTGTCTCAACAGGAACCTGAGTCACTGTCGTCATAGGGCTACCTTTGTTGGGTAAGGCACCGTCAGAGGAGAGGAGGTTATTTTAAACCCAGGCTGTGTCACTATATAAGGCTGGCAGGGAGGCAGGCACATGCATTGCTCGCTCTAAATACAGCAAGGACTCCAATATCCATAATTCAATCGCTGCTGGGCATTCTTAAGTGTACAGGAAGTGACATCAAGTTATAATTACCTCAGTGAAAAAATACATTTTTGTATATCGCCATAGCAAGATGCAATCAAATTAAAGATAAACTCAAACTTAATTCATAAAGTGAAACCACACAGCAAAAATAAAAAGAATCACAGCGATGCATTTCAGCGAACAACAATATCAAGTCCTTAACCAGGGAGACATTATGGGCTGTTTTTGGGGAGAGGGGGGGACCTTTCAAAGAATGATGTGAAGCTTACCTGGAACTCTATCTCTCCCCTGGTCCCTCGCACCTCAGCGGCCCTGCAGGCGTTGAAGAGGAAGAAGCGCTATGAGAAGCAGCTGGCGCAGATCGACGGGACGCTGTCCACCATCGAGTTCCAGAGGGAGGCCCTGGAGAACGCCAACACCAACACCGAGGTCCTCAAGAACATGGGCTTCGCGGCCAAGGCCATGAAGGCAGCGCACGAGAACATGTAAGATGCACACACACGCACGCACATGGAAATACACACGTGAAGACGCACGTAAACGTGTAAGATACACACACACGCACGCACATGGAAATACACACATGAAGACGCGTGTAAACATGTAAGATACACACACACACACACACACACACACACACACACACGGATATACACGTGAAGATGCACGTAAACATGTAAGACACACACTCAGATGGAAATACACACGTGAAGATACACGTAAACATGAAGGACGCACAAAAACATGGAAGATACATATACGTAAATATACACATAAAATATGCAAGATACACACAAACACACACATGGAAATACACACGTGAAGACACACAAACATGTAGTATACACACATGAGATACACATAAACATGAAAGACACACAAACATGTAGAATACATGCAAACACACACATGGAAATACACGCCTGAAGACACACATAAACATGGAAGATACACACGTAAATATACACATAAAACATGCAAGATGCACACACATTTGCACAGAACATGTAAGATAAATGTACAGAATATCTAAGATGAATTTACAAAATTATGTCAGATACACCCAAAATAAAATGTGAGATCCATGCAACAAATCAGTCGCAGGCTGTTTCCTTATTTACCACCAGGGGGCGACATTCCTACTTACACGTTTCAATTTACACATTTCAACTCGAGTAAAACTGCTCACAGCTTGTTTTTTTTCCAAAATATACAATTAGTAAAAGTAAACTTTACAGAGGGTACCATAGTGTGTGTGTGTGTGTGTGTGTGTGTGTGTGTGTGTGTGTGTGTGTGTGTGTGTGTGTGTGTGTGTGTGT
>JAOPJO010000025.1:256880-257894 GCA_027123675.1 Molva macrophthalma | reverse complement strand
CCCACCCCCTTTTTTTTTTCTTCTTCTTCTTCTTCTACCTCTCCTTGTCTGCAGTGATCTGTTTGTTCTTTGGAAGGCATCCCTGTTCTTCTGGTCAGACAAAAGTGCCGCGTAGAGCAAAACCTCCCCTCTCCCTTCATGGTCTGTGTGGGACGTCCTATTTGTACATGCTTAGAGTAAATTAGTGCAACAGCTGTGCTTGGTTGGCCCTCTCCATGTTGGCTTTTCATGATAAAAATACGTTTCGGTAAACCTCGCAGCCTGAGCTCCAGAAATACACAGACTGCTCCTCCAGGGCCCCTGAGGCTACTCCCGTCCACACTATTGACAATCAGCCCCCCCACATTTTTTTTATCTGGTAGAGCGAGGTAGAGAACGATGAGAGAAAGACATTGAGAGAGATAAGAGAGAGAGGTGCAAATGGAGAGAGTGAGAGATGGTGGCAGAGAGAGAGAGCGAGAGAGAGAGAGAGAGAGAGAGAGATGTAGATAATGATGGGGGAGAGATGGGGAGAGAGAGCAAGCGGGATACATAGAGAGAGGGATAGGGAGAGAGAGAGAGAGAGAGAGTAACAGAGAGCGAGAGAGAGAGTGACGGATGTATAGGGAGGGAGAGAGTGAGAGAGAGATGGAGAGAGTGGGAAAGCGGGAAAGAGAGATGGGGGGGGGGAGAGACAGAGGGAAAGAAAGGAAGGAAATAAAGAGACATTTTAAATAGGCAGACCACCTATGCAGTCACTTTTCCCAGTGCATCGGAAAAATACGAGCGCTGCCCTCACAATGGGTTGAGAGGACATCAAGGAGAAGGTTCTCAACCTGTCATTGGTGGCGTTGACCAGAGCAGCTGCAGACCTCGGAAAGTGTCACGCCGATGCAGCCTCGGACGGCCGGACAACGGCAACCCTGTCATAGCAATTACAAGAAAAACATTTAATCATACCTTGAACTCAAGTCATTTAACCTGCGTGTGTGTATTTTTAGGGTAAGAAATACAAATTTGTCTTTCGTGTAAATA
>JAOPJO010000025.1:246880-254380 GCA_027123675.1 Molva macrophthalma | reverse complement strand
AGCAGGGGAAACACTTTTGGGGGCCCTTAGAGTGAGGCGGTTTAAGAACCCTGGTCACACTGATCTTAGGAACGCTGGAGCAGTTCAACTAAACAACAGACCGACGTTCTTATCTGTCCTGTACCACACGAACGTTTGACCACTCTAAAGTCCCGCAGTAAACAAACATCTGAACTCTTTCCGATTCAGATTCCGAGTACTTTATTAATTAATTTGTTAAACTGCAACAGGCTGGGGCACGACACATGCATGGGCAAACCGAATAAAGACATGAGATATCTCTCAAACACGCCAGCCCGCTACCTGGATCCAGAACCCATTACGTCCCCTCCACCCCACCCGTATCGGAGAGAGCGGCAGGCAGCAGAGGTCAGCTTTCCCGTCTGTCTCCTGGGAAAAATAAAGTATAAACAGCATGTCCAAACTCCCCGGCTGCCTGGTTTCCATGTTGACTTTACGGATCACAGCCTATGCCGGCCCTTGCACTTGGTTTGGGCAGTATAAGAAACACTTTACAATGAGGGTAAAATAATGGACATTTAATAAACATTAGTTAATGCAGCAATAAGCATTACTTAACAGTTAATTAACATTTTACTTATGGTCTAGTAATCATTTACTAATACTGTTCATGTTAACTAAGGTATTTATTTATACTTTATTTAACAGGGTTAGGGTAAACCCTTGGTTTTTGGTTAACCCTAACCCTAACCATATGAAGTGATGTATAAATAAATACCTGAGCTAGCATGGCCAACACTGCTCCTAGTGCTACTAGTGATGTGATAAATGCAGGGATGACATTTTGTAGTACCTGTACTTACTTCTAGCAGAAGAACCATCTTCTTATTCTTCTAGATGTTCATACATTTCAATGTAAGGACCATCAGCTAAAGTGTTTAAAATGGTATAAGCATATCCTGATATGAATCGATAGTGCTTAAATTCCCCATGGTAATCATGATGATAAATGTCCCTATATCTCTTAGCGTCCACAGCTAAGGAGAGAGACGGACGGCTTCATTAAACACAACAGAGACACTCCGAGGCTTTCAGAGCCGGTCCTCTTGTGATACTGGTCCCGCTGGACCCCCCGGGACTATAGCGGAAGGGTGTGCTGAGCCCCCACTGACCTGTTACCGTCTGACCGCTTTTTATTTGTTTATCTTTTTCAATTCTACGACTTTCTGTACTTTCTGCTGTGACAGCCTAACTCCCATCTGGGATTAATAAAGTCTATCTTATCTGATCACTACTGCAGCCTCCGAGGGCGGTTTTATTCTAACAACATACCACTCTAGTCGCAGTCCCTCCCCATCCCTCATAAATAGTGCGTAATAAAATACAATGGCGTAAAATGTGGTTTAATGCAGCAGAGTTTTACGTTGATTTAAACCAATAAAGGTCTACAATGAGACGTACTTTTGCCCCTTTTGGCCTTCCATATATATGTGTGTGTGTGTGTGTGTGTGTGTGTGTGTGTGTGTGTGTGTGTGTGTGTGTGAGGGAGTGAGTGAGTGAGTGAGTGAGTGTGTGTGTGTGTGCGTGTTTGTGTGTGTGTGTGTGTGTGTGTTCTTAAATTGAACCTAATAATGACAATGACGGGAAATAATGGGCTACATCACATATTCTGCCGCACAATTGTGCATCTCCTTCCATTAATCCGATTGGGCAAGACAAGACCCGAGTTCATGGCGTTGCATAACCGCCATGGTTCCTAACGATCATAATATCCAAGTCAACTGAGATGATGATAAGGGTGGGAAAGAGGGACAATTTCAAACCCACTATCATCCAGATGTCAGATTTGAGCTCAAGCATCCATGGGTTTCTTCGCTCTCCGATTCCCGTGACAGAATCTGTTACCAGAACCGTCCTTGCTGTCTTCCGTCATTAACCCATGTGGCGCTAATTTGTACACAAATACGAGTACCAATGTTTGCCAGATTCTCTGTAACGATCGTAAATATCCCTCGAGGGGGCGGTATGTGTACACTCATCCTCCAACAATGGCTGCATGCTTACAACGAGACACCCAAAAACACGCTTCCGGTCAGCTCTACTACGCCTATGTTGTAACTGAGGTTAGGCATTGCTTAACCCCACCCACGGTGCCATTCGTTGTGACTCCGTCGCTTCCATACGGGGATGCCTCGTGTTTTTTTCTGTGACTGTGAGAGCCGTCTTCTCTCACAAGCGAGGCCAAGTCGTAAAAGTTAAAAAGTGGGGTGATTGATATAAATAAAACAATACGTTTGGAAGGACGCTGTAGCTAAGGACTCTCTGTTGAGACGCAGGGTGGATTTAGAATTCTCCGAAACATCAGTAACCTAGTCCCCCTCAGACACTAATCTGCTGTTAGTTACGAGCTGCCATTTGGAAGACGTGGAGGCCTTAAGAAAAAGCCATCTTGAAGACCTAAATCCCTTAATCTCTTGACCTTAAAAATCAGAGAAATTCCTGTTGTTTTGTCAATTTCGTCTGAAGAAGAAAACGACAAAATCCTCAGTAACTAGGGCAGCTTTTTGTTTGTTTTTTTATTTCCTGGGCGAGTATTGGGGCGGGTATTGAGTTCATCTTGATGTCCTGGTTCTGCCTCCGGTGTCTTTCTCTAACAGAAGCGAACTGGGGAGTTTAGTTGTTTATTGAACTTTTCTTTTTCCTTTAACCTGTTGTGAAAACGGGTTAGCATTTAGTTCAGGGTTAGGGATGATGTCATTATTTTGTCAGGCTTAAGATTAAGTGAGTTAAGGGCTAGCTTATATAAAGGGATTTGTTAGGGTTAAGGTTTAGAGATAAGGTATTAGTTTACGGTAAAATGTATACTAAGGCTAGGGCAGGATAGGGGTTAGGCAAGGGCTAAGTTGGGTTAATGGCTTTGTTAGGGTAAAGGTGTAGTTCAGGGTTACGTAAGGTAATGGCTAAGGTTAGCATAAGGGCAGCGAAATGTTCCCCCGCGACATAAATATTTCTGTGTGTGAAACATCCTGCTTCCAAACATTTCCATTAGTCAGTGTTGCTGTTGGGCTTCGACCGGCAGGTCCTGGCGTCTGACGCTGATTCTGAGATGTTCCAGATATGTAACAGCTTACTACACACGCTGTTGTGAGGAGGACTAATACATGTTGTAGTTCTCATCCAGACCTGGCAAAGAACACAGGCCTCCTAGGGGTGACAGCCACTTTTACCATGCAATAGAAATAGCTATGCATACAAGGCCCAAAATTCACTACAGGATCGATTTTTAACCATTTGTCCTCAATGAGGAAGATTTAATGACTCTGTATTACGTTATACACTTTATTTTCATTAAGCCTTGGAACACTTATTTTTTCTTTTTTTTTTTTCCCTTGGGCGCCGTCAACCCAGATGAAAAAGGATAACAAATGGTCTGAATGCCTCTTAAGTACCTCTTAAGTACCTCTTAAGTGCCTCACTGCACACAACAAGCTACGGTGGGTCAAAATAGCAGTCAAACAAACTGTTTTTATAGATCTATTAATCAGCGTCTCTTTCAAGTCCCACAATGTGTAACTTATATTAAAATATATATCAAAAGCTGTTCCCTCTCATTAGGCATTCCCAAAATACACTCCCAAATGAACATTCAAACTTCAAACAAGCTTGAGGTTAATTCGAAAACTTCTTTGAAAATGCTGAAAAAAAGATTTCTAAAAGTACATTAACTGAGCAGGGAAGGCCTTCCTAGAAACTTAGTCTTTCATAGGTTCCAATGTTGCCCAGAGTGTTGGAAGTATTTAAAGCTAGAGTAGGCCATTTATTTTAGAAGCATTTTTTGTTATATTTGTTCAAATCATCTTTACATCACAACAGCAATCAACAAATGTTCAGACCATAATAATTTTTTATCCGGTATTTTTGGCTGTCGCAGGCCTGTAATCATCCTGTCCAATCATTTCATTCGGCCTGAATGAAATTACTCTGCCCGTGCATGTATTGTGCATGACCAGAGTCTTCCACAAGGCCAACCTATTGCTAAAGCTAGCGAGCTAATCATGTGTTTTGTGGGAGTGGTTTTGGAGGGAGGCCTGAAAGGAGGTGTGGGATTTTTTTCGGTTGGATACTTACATATACTAGTTTATATACATATACTAGTATATATACAAAATTTAGTTTACTCTGGATGGTTTTTCCAAAATGGCCTACTCTAGCTTTAAGTAGCTCAAGTCGACTTGAAAAAATGATCTTGCTCCTCACTCAGTGTCCGTCTCTTCTCTGTTTATTGGTCTGCTCCGTAAAAACGCTTCAGAAGGACTTCTGTATGGCGGGCTAGATACAATAAGTATTGCTGCATAGTGTTTGGTTAGTTTTATGTTTCTCAAAATGCCTTTGTTGGACGAGACCAATGTCTTAGATATGGACACCATGTTGACGATCTGCCTCCATCAGCGTGTCTTACACTAGTCCAGTGAAAACACAGAAAACCTTTTTTCTTCAGCCAAAGACTGGTAGTGGTTGAGGTGTCATGTGCCCCCCCCCCTCCCACACACACACATACACTTACTATGTAAAGCACTTTGAGATTCTTGAAAAGGGCTATAGAAATGCAGTTAATATTAATATTATTATTATTACTACAGCGTTGCATTAATAAAGCACTAGCGTAGCTGTACTTTAGCACTACTTTAGCACTGTTTTAACTCCATTGTAGCACTGCCGTAACACTTTAACACTAGTCCAGCAATACTTTAGCAATGCTTTAGCTCTACTGTAGCGATGCTTACACTATAACACTACTATAGGACAACTCTACTATAGCACTTCTTTAGCAGTAGTTTAGCTCTGCTGTAGATCTGGATCCCAGCCACTGAAGGTTGTCATAGCAATCCAAGACACCTCACACTCATCTCTCTTTGGCGGCATCTGTTGGCGGCCAATCAGCTGAGCCTTCCTGGAATCACATGTAAACAGCATGTAAAGCAGCCATTCTCACCCTTCTTAGGCCCGTACTCAGTCAGACCTTTGAGATCTGACTGCCTCTCTTTTTTATGCATGTGCTTCTCGATTTGAATCACGGCACCAGCATCTGTCGGTAAGCCCAGAAAACGTAAGATCTTACCCCGTCAGGCGGTTTGCTTGTGGCTACGCATCATTAGGTCATCTGATCATAAACAACCTGGGAGGGACACTTCCAACTTTTTAAATAGTTTTTAATAAAAAAAGGCTTTATCGAATAACCATAGCTTATAAACTTTTAAGCAATCCCATATACATATTAGGTACAGTGGGGTCCGACCCACAGGGAAACCCTTTGATAAAGGACCTCCTATTTATTTATTATTTATTTATTTTTATTATTTATTTATTACGCATACAAAACAGATTGCAGTTGCAGCATGATTCCTAGACATTAAAGGACCTCAGCGCGATGGAAACACTAAAGGAATGAAACCACAACAAGGCCAACATATGCAAAGCAATAAAAAAATAATCCCTCTCATCCCCTGCTACACACACCATGTGTGTACTTCTCCTTATTTATGTTGAGTTTTCCTCCTGCTCTTGGGTTGTCGTCTCCATAGATAACATCAACGAGCAACGTAAGCCTCAAATCTCGATTCTGCTGGGAGCAGAACAATGTGCCTTGTGTTATCACTGGCGGTCCGCAGCGAAGCTCAGGAAGCTAGCGGCTAACATTGGCAGGGTGGAGAAGGGGGCAACGGGGTAACACAGAGGTTGCAGGTGTTTGTCTCAAGTGGCAGCCATGTCTACTTGGTACATCTGCAGGTAGGCCTAGTGCAGCTGTTATTTCTGCTCGGATCAGAGAACACCGCCTCCCTGTGTGTTCTTATACTAGTGCACACACTATGCGCACACTACATACACACATGCACACATGCAATCACACATGCAGGGAAACATTACACACAAACACACACACACACACACACACACAGGCACAGGCACACACACGTGCATATACATATCTAAGTTTGCACACACACACTCACACACGTATGCATAAATGTATGCACACACGCATGCACACACTTAACTTGTCCAATGCAGTGTGGGTTTGATGCATGGATAAGAAGGATGATAGATCGAGAGATGGAGGGATGATAAAGTAACAGATAGATGGATAAATAGAGGGATGCTAGAGTAACATATAGATAGAGAGATGGAGAGATGGAGGGATGATAAAAAAGCAGTTGGAGAGATGGAGGGCTGATAGATGAAGGGATGATGAACAGGCAGGATGACAGATGAATAGATGGAGGGATGAAAGATGACCAGATGAATTGATGAGTGGAGGGGTGGAGCCATGTTCTGGTACTAAAGCAGTTTCTTAGGAAGGCTTAGGTCCTGAGTGTGTCTGGTAGAAGAGGCTGGAAGCCAGAGAAAGACTGTGTCTATAATTGCATCCCATAACTCATACAAGCAGTTGGCTTCGAACGAAACAAAACCAAATCAGCCTGACCTTAACAGCTGAGTCCTTGAGCTAGGCATTATGACTTTTTAGGCGTGGTGGTTAGGTGTGTGTGTGTGTGTGTGTGTGTATGTGTGCGTGTGTCCGTGTGTGCGTGCATGCGTGTGTGTGTGAGAGAGTATAGATGTATGTTTGTCTGTTTGAACATATATTGGTGTGGTATGTGTGTGTGTGTGAATATATATTTTGTGTGTGTGCGTGCATGCCTGCGCGTGTGTGTGCGTGTTAGAGTATAGATGTATGTTTGAACATATATTGGTGTGGTATGTGTGTGTGTGTGTGTGTGTGCGCCCACACGTGTTTGTGTGCGGTTGTGTGCTTGTGCATGCCTGTGTGTGTGTATGTCTGTGTGCCAGGCCCCCAGTGAGAGACAGAAAACCAGAGCATATAACACATGATTAAATCTGACTGTGCTGGCCCCCTGTCTTCTATCAGGTTCACCAAATGCCTCCTAATCTCTGATTACCCTTCCGTCCCTCACCACCGGCACCCCTGTCACCTCCATCCATAAAGTGCTCTGGACCACTGCCCACAAGGCCTGCAGCACAGGATGGCAAGCCTTTTAAATCTGCATGGATTTGCAACTCACCCGCTGTAAAACTTGCCGTGTTGTAGCATGGACACAATAAACCGTTTAAGCTTGGACATTTAAACATTGCAGTCTTTCAACTATCTACTCATAAATATTTTATCACGAGTTCTGCTGAAACCGTCCACCAATAACATCGTCATTTTACCATGTTTCCCTTCCATCATGTAATGCTTACCGCTAACCCAATATCATATTTCCCCTCCCATTAAATGTAGCTTACCTATAAAACATTGATATGATGTCTTATTATGTCTGCAACACACACATCTGGCATCTGTGTTCGGCACGACCCAATTAAATCACTCCTGCGCTCGTTCAGCTGGAAACACGACAGATCACGTGAGATGCACTCTGAAAGAGGTTTTATGTTGTCTAAACTCATGTCACACACACACACACACACACACACACACACACACACACACACACACACACACACACACACACACACACACAC
>JAOPJO010000025.1:203810-221012 GCA_027123675.1 Molva macrophthalma | reverse complement strand
ATGACAGTGTATAGTGCTATTATAGTAATATTATACAGCGAGCCATTAAAAGCAGTCTATGGCTCCGCCAGCTGAATCACAAAAGACCACTCAGACACAGCAGGGGGCCCGTCTCTTCAGCTCCGCGTGGCAGCCGGGGACGGCGGACGTGCCGGTTTATGAATTCTTCATACCCTGCACCCCCGCCACCAGTGTCAAACTACAAGCACACAGCTGAAGTGACATCACAGCAGAGTTCACTTCATCGCTTATTCACTGACGGGGGGAGCCTCGGCGGAACCTTTAAATATTACTTCTCCTTCCAGGTCATGACGCCCTGGGATGGCAGATCGTTTATTGGGCGTCAAGACGATTTATGTGAGATAAATGAACAAACTATGATAACGTTCCCGTCAAATGTCACAAATATATTATAACATTTTTCAATTCGATTCCACAAAAGGATCTCTTCCATTCAAAGATAATTTAGGTACATGGTACGGTGCGTTCCGTGAATCATATGGCATTTTACAAGGTAATAATCCATATGGTAAGGAATGGGGAAGTTATGTATGCTCATCAATTGTTCATAGTACAAAATACTGCCAGAAATATAAAATAAGTGCATAATATGATCAATGAAAGAAAAAAGAAACTTGTTTATTGTTGTAATTTCACATTTATTCCAAAGTAATGTTTTTCTGGGGTAAAGATTGTGGGAGTAATCCAAGTAATTCCAAGTCTTGAGAGTTTGCTGGACCGTTTGATTGGTAGTTTCGATGGCAAAAGATAACAGGATAAAATACATATAAGAACACCTATTTTTTTGATGATGTTAGTTGGTATAAAATTCCACAGTGAGTTTGCATCCCTCAAGCATTTTCCCCGCCAGTTAACTCTGAAGGAATTTACAACATTATTGTAACGTAACACTTCAATACCTACTGCATTCTTATTTGAAAGGATAGATTTCTTTAGCTTCTGTATCTTTGTTTTTCAGATAAAGGTATAAAGTATTTAATTCACCTCTTTGCTGGTGGAATCATCTTTAAAAAAATAGATATCCCTTTAGATCCAAATCCTTCTCTATGATTAATGATAATAATTGGCCAACAGAGAGAAACGGGATTTTTTTAGACATCCGTGCCAGAGCTTACTACTGATGCTAAGTCTCTTGGAGGTGCCGAATTCAAAATAACAGAAGTGTTCATGCCTCTCTAAAGCAATTAAATAACATTAATCTATTGTTTACCAAAACCAAACAGACTAAGGGTATATGGTAAAAATGAGTGTTTAATCATGTCAAATGCCTTATAGAAATCCAAGAAAAGAATGAAACCATTGTCTTCTATTAAATCAGCATAATCCAAAAGATCCAGGAATAGATCCCGAATTGGTCTATATTGAATTGTATAATACTTTTTTTATGAAACCAGTTTGAGATTAATTTATTATTTTATGAAGAGCAAATATTTGGTCTTCATAAAATACTACTGATAAAAGATTGATAGGACCCCAGTTGGCTATAAGCAGTGAGTCTTGATCAGGCTTGGGAATTAGGGAGATTACACCTTGTTTCATTGTTACAGTGAACTCTTCATTGTCAATGCACTCATTTAACACAGCAACCTTTTAGGATTTCCCATAAATTGCCATAAATTGCATGTAGCAAGCCATCTATTTCAATGGAAGTCAATCTATTTTTTCATATAAAAAACCCTTCTGCCATTGAATAGATCTTCATCACATACAGATTTTTGCAAAATGAACAAAGTCTGATATTTTTCTGGTTGTTTGCAAAGAAATCTATCAATAGCGCCTTTCTTCTGTAATTTCTTGAGTTTTTTTGTGAAAGAACAGACATCTTTGCAATTATCTGCTCTTAGAAATTACTTCCTGCCTTTTCCCGTCAAATCCGTCCCAGTTCAAATATAATAGAAATCAGCCCACAGGCCATTGTACGAAACGGAGAGTCTGGGAAGGTCTCAATTTTTTAGTAAAATTACAACCTGTTCATATAATGGCATTTAAATTGATTTATAGATGTAAAAATCAAACACATAGTCCCTTAAATGCATTCATGTAGCTTGAAATATTCTTGTAACATTGTCAACTAATGATGTTCTTCATAGCTCAGGTAAGCTTGGATGGTTTCAGACCTGAAACTTGATTTTAAATGTTGTACCGTCTTGTATAGTTATTGGTTAATAATATAATAATCATCAGTATTATTATGATTATAAGATAATAATATGCATTGTTTTTCTAATGACAGTTATTAAATAAAATGGTTAGTATTTTGGTTTGTAGTGATTGTCGGTCAGTAATTTGCGATTAGACTGCCATCTAGTGGAAACTAATATAGTGCCTGCATTTGCATGTTTCTGCTGTACATTTTTGCAGCATGCGAAATTTGTTTAAATGTTCATAGCAAACATTATTATCACTTAAAGTTCAAGTTCATATTTTTATTGTTTGTAATGAATTTTATAAGTTGTTAGCTTTTTAATTTTCCAGAACTGTTTTTTACTGTTTCAATGACACACTTCCCTCGTCGTCAAATGTGAGGCCATTAAGCACTTTGAGAATGTAAGAGTGCGTGTGTGTTCCTATTTGTACGACTATCTACATTTGATCAGAGCACATGTGACCCTAACAATTTCCCTTGGAATCAATGAAGTAAATACGGAATCTGAATCAAAATTGAGTTGCGGGGCCTCAGAGCGGCGCTAGGGGGCGATGTAGAGAACGCTACAATGTAACCTCTTTCCCTTGACTAGTTCTGGTTTCGCCTATACTGTCAGAGAGAACATGGCGGCGCTCAGAGCAGTCGTGCTAGCGGGGAGTGGGAGAGCTCTGCTGAGCACTCCCAAGGCGATCCGAACCCCTAAGGTAGGTTAAAGGATATTTGTGGTGACTCGTTCCAAGAGACCTCTTACGATTACAACTATACGAAACTAAAGGCTGATATTTGGGTGGATATCCTGATTGTGAGCTAGCCTCCCTATCCCAGAGTATTGTGAATGGGTTACACAAGGTCACTCGTGTTGCCAGATATATCCCACTTTCTACTTATCCTGATATTTTCTCATTGAGCATACTATTACTACCATCCAATGTCTCCCGGTCTATCTCAGCGAACGGATTCAAGTTTTAGAATTGTAATGTTCTGTTACTCAATGACGCGGTCAACTTGCCTTTCGTAAGATAGCTAGTACCTAGCTTAGCGGTATGCTAGCAACGGAGCTAACCGGTAGATACAGAGCGGACACATCACCCGTAGCTTCCCCCGGCGTTGACGTCTGCGCATCGGTAAATGGATAACACCCCTGTGGTCGGTAAAACGATTTTACCACCGGGATTATGGGCTGGTTCGACATGATGAATCAGTCGGACATTGCAGCAGCTTGACCAGCTAGCATGCTAGCATCTCAAGGTCTGAATGGTCTCCTTACAAAGTAAGGCTAAGTTATGCTGTTATATACTGTTGCTATATACTGTTGCTGTACATTTAAATTGACACGTCATCATAAACTAAACTGCCAATATTAAACATGTCAATGTATGTATGTAATGACCTGTGTGTCTCTAGATGGGCCCCGTTTGACCCCCGTGGTGCAGGGACATAACATAAGCACACGATTATTTAGAGGTTAACATTAACCTTTTTAAAGTTGACGATGATGATTGAAATGTTAACCCAAACCCCTCCTTAATGTTTTATAATCGATAACTATATGCTGCTTGCGACCTAACTATTTAATGACGTCAACATACTTGCTCTATTGCTATCTGAAAGCAGATCTGTTGGCCAGTGTATCACCTATGTGGGAGTGGCGTGCTTATTTTACTGTACTGTAAAACTGTTTGTATGTGTGGAGGGGGCTCTGAGGCTCCAATTTTCTACACATTCTGTCTTCCAACTATTCCCTTGCACAATCATACTGGCCTGCAAAGAGACGGACAGGAGGTTTTGTGCACTTTGATTACCTCAGAGAGGAGACAAACAGGCAGGCAGTTGAGGTGTCCCTGAGGATGACACCTAACCCTAGCACCTAACTGCTCCCGACGAGCTGGCTGTCGCCGTGTGTGGTTGAAACCGCCGTCGGTGTGTGATTGTGTGTATGAATTGTTGTAAGTCGCTTTGGACAAAAGCATCTGCTAAATGCCCTAAATGAGTGTAAATGAGTATGGTAGAACCACACACATCATGACAGAAGTTCCTCGCCGTTGTTTTCAATATCTTGATTGCAAAACTGAGCGTTAACAAGCTTCTCCTTTTATCTTATAGGCCAACATGTCTTTTGCCAGCCTACCGAAGAGCAAGAAGGTTGCCCTGACGACGCTGGGTGTGGTTACAGCGGGAGGGGCGGGGCTAGCCATGATGCTGCACCAATCGGTGAAGGCTTCGGACCTGGAGCTCCACCCCCCTAACTACCCCTGGAGCCACGGGGGTCCGCTCTCCTCCCTGGACCATGCCAGGTACAACCAGAGCTTCTCTGATTGGCTGCTGCCAATAATATGTGACATCACTCCCAACCAAAAGCTTCTGGGTCGAACCCCAATGTGCACGTTCTACCTGTAGTCATCCTTGAGCAAGGGTGTCTGCTGAATAGTCATTTGTGGTTGCAGTGACCTGTTTGACCAGAGGGGGGTGCTCTCGCTGGGGTTTCATTTCAGCGACCTCATCTCTGGCCTCTCTCTACAGTGTACGGCGAGGCTACCAGGTGTACAAGCAGGTGTGCTCGGCCTGTCACAGCATGGAGTACCTGGCCTTCAGGAACCTGGTGGACGTTTCCCACACAGAGGCTGAAGTCAAGGTCATCGCTGAAGAGGTCAGTTCACCCCTGTGTGTGTGTGTGTGCGTCCGCTCTAGCCTCTTTACTAAGATACAGGCTAAATGTCTCTCTCCCTCCAACTTATCTCTCTCTCTCTATCGTATTTTTTTCTCTGTCCCTGCCTCCCTCCTCATTCAATTCAAAAGAGCGTTATGGGCATGGAAAATAAGCACTTACATTGCCAAAGCAGTTTAAAAAGGATACAGTAAAAATAACAGTACTAGGAAGTTGGAAATAAAGTACAACAAAACAAACCAAAAAATTAGATAATGGTCTGGATAGGAGTGAGTTAATCTATTGTATTCTCTCTCCAGGTGGAGGTGGTGGATGGTCCAGATGAGAGCGGAGAGATGTTCACCCGTCCAGGGAAGTTGTCAGACTACTTCCCCAAGCCCTACTCCAACCCGGAGGCTGCCCGTGCCGCCAACAACGGAGCCCTGCCCCCCGACCTCAGCTACATCGTCAACGCCAGGTAACACTCACACACACCTGGAGGGATGCACTCATACACGCACACCTGGTGAGATGCACACACACACACACACCTGGAGGAATGTGCATTCAGGCACGACACCTAGCAAGACACACTCACCATCTGGCGAGACAGACACACACCTTGTGAGGTACTCTCACACACCTGGTCTCACACACCACGCATGCACACCAAGCTGACCCGGCCACAGAGCTGGCATTCGAGTTTCACATCTGGACCAACATCTGTAATGTAATCGCATGAAAAAACAGTGCAGCACAGGGGGCTTTATGTCACCTCAACCCGTCCATGAACTAATGCATTTTTCTGAATCCTTTCATCCGTCTCCTCATCAATCCACTCCAAACCCTACCCACCTTTCCCTCTCCCTCACCCCCTCTCTCCCCCCTTCTCTCCCTCTCAAGGCATGGGGGAGAGGACTACGTGTTCAGTCTGCTGACAGGCTACTGTGAGCCCCCCGGTGGGGTGCAGATGAAGGAGGGTCTGTACTACAACCCCTACTTCCCCGGCCAGGCCATCGGCATGGCCCCACCCATCTACAACGAGGTGCTGGAGTTCGACGACGGTGAGTGTGTGTTCTGGGGAGCAGTGAGCTATCCATTTTTTTTATATTTATGTTTCTTCGTTGTTATTGTTTGCATCCAATACCAGGGAAAAATCTTTGCACATGTTACACTTAGTTAGCAATTAAGCAAATTCTGATTCTTCTGAGTGTATGGTTTCTATTCGCTACCGTGCTAAGGCTTGTTGTGTGTGTTGCCATAGGTACACCCGCCACCATGAGCCAAGTTGCGAAGGACGTGTGTACCTTCCTGAGGTGGGCAGCAGAGCCAGAGCATGACCAACGCAAACGCATGGGTCTCAAGGTACACACACCTGTTGTGTTAGAACTCACAAATGCACAATTTTTAAACCTGTTAGTCTTATATATTGTTGATTCTCAATTTTAACCCTCACATCCCTGTCTTTCCCATTGTGTCTGTCCAACGGATCTGCCGGTCTCCATCGTTCCCTCTCTCTTGTCTCCCCTTCTGTCTCTCTACTGGTCCTCTCTTTCCATCTCTCTACCTGTGTCTCTCTCTCAGATGTTGATGGGCTCAGCCATCCTTATTCCCCTGCTGTACTACCTCAAGAGGCACAGGTGGTCTGTGATGAAGAGCAGGAAGATCGCATACCGGCCTCCCAAGTAAAGGAAATGAAACGCACCCCACGGCCCGGACAGGGTGCCAGAGAGGGCTGCGTTCAGCAACTCCGTAACGCTTCTCACTACAATTTTCCCACGGACACAAATCGCCACCGCTAACACGTCGCGCAGCGTGGGTGTCTGTTTGTTAGCGTCTGGCCCGGTGTGGAGCGGTGGGCGACAGCTTCCTGTTATTGTGGGACATTTAAAGGTTTCCGGAAGAGTCGCGACGTTCCTGAACGTGCCCTTGTGATGGTGTTTTTGTTTGATCTACATCATATTTTCAAATCACGCCATCATAGGAGTTAAAAACTAGTTGGTCCATCTTCATAAGATTGGCAATACTTGCTGAGGGCCATCCATCTGTTGTCCATATTCTGAGTGCGTCAAATCTATTGTTTTCTTGTTCACTCGGCGAAGAGGAGTCACGGTGGGAAATATTGCAGCCTCTCTTAACCTCAGTTTTACTGTACAAAATAAATTATCTGAAAGGAACCTGCTTGGTTTCATTTATTACTGGAGAAGAAAGGTGTGGCTCAGAATTGTAAGGGTGGTTTGACTGGTAGAACATTTATGCTAGTGATTTTAAATCTGTTTAGGAAGTGGATGCCATTGGAAACCAATCCAGGCTAGCTGTTTGATTTACATATTGTAAATGTTTCTCCAAAACAAGAATGTAATAGGAACATGAATGTTTAATATCTTAAGTCATCAAATTCTGTGGCAAAAGGAGAACCCTCCCTTATGAGATTAAAAGTGGTCCAGACTAGCTCAAAAAAAAGGGTGTTTGGTTTCCTTTACTGCTCAATGTACCAGTTTTTTTCCAACACAACCCAAGGTTATATGTAGAAGATTCAGATGCAAATCAAGCACAAATCAAACCGACAACACATGCTGCAAAAAGATGGATTTATTGAGGACATTTTGCCAAAACATTCCTCACACTATCATCCACTGAAAAATATAGACAATCCATGCCTTCGTCAAGTTCTGGACCAGTCACGCCAACTAAATTCAAGAAAATATATATAAAAAATAATTACAGGGTAGACCATTAAAATAGGTTACAAAGCCCATCATAAAAACTAGGAAGGTCAATCTTAACAGCTGTGGAAACACCATCCAGAATGCCAAATACGCCGCCGGTTATCGGACGTCTCTAGTTTTCTGATTGTACACGTGTCGTTGACCTCAGCAGAACAGTGCACCTGTTGGAAACGATAGCCAACGTTTATTGGCAAGTGAACCTAATTACAAACTAAAGCTCTTCAATTGGCAGCAGAGGATCGAAAACAACATTGCAGGTGTGTGTGAGGTCGTTTATTTGCAGGTGTGTGTGGGGTCGTCCTCTTGTGGGTGTTTGTGTACTCTGTCAGGTATTTGTGGGGGGGCCTGGGTTGGGGTCCCCTGAGGCCTAGTGCGATTTGAGCTTGTCTCCCAGCAGGGTGAGGAGAAGGCCGTGGAGGAGGGCCCCGGCCAGGATGAGCAGCGTGCTGTAGAGGGGCCCCAGGGACACCAGGGCCCCCACCAGGTAGAGCAGCAGGATGAGCAGCAGGTTGCGGTAGCTGGCCAGGGGCCGCAGGCTGAGGCCCGGGTGCCGGCTGCGCTCCAGGGTCCGGCGCGTCACCACGCTCTTGGTGAGCCGCGTGGAGCTGGCCGGGCTCGCCAGGTAGTGGCGACCCAGACGCCCGAAGAAGTCCGGCCTTGAGCACAATGCGTTCATATGGCCGCCAAACTGCAGAAGTGTGGAATTCAATCAATTCAGCTGGAAGTTTAAGCACCAGCAGCAATGGTAAACCTTGTTGTACTGTTAGTGATTCCACCATTTTTTTGCTAACAATATGTGAGCGAGCGCAACGTTAGCATAACACAATGCTAGCATGAAACAATGTAACCGTAGACCCGGGGCGGCCAGGAGTCGTGGCCTACCCTGTGGTTGAGGAGCGTGGACACCTTGTAGAACATGCGGACTAGCGTGGCGTTCTCGTAGCTCCTGATTGGCTGCAGCTCTGGGTCTCCTTGGTACTGAATCTCAAAGCGCCGCAGCCCATTGATGATCTGCACAGAGACCAGTAGAACTTGAACACGCACGCACATACGCAAATGATGGGGTGGGGGGGTATTGGTCCTGGCAGTATATTTCATTAGGGGGAAGGATATTCTAGTGGTTATGGTTTGCCTGGGTGAACCCCAATGTAACCCCTACCTGCTCCTTAGTGAGATGTATCTGGATTTACTGGGAGTCATCCATGTCAATGTTCTAAAAAGGTTTCACACGGCTAAGATCATAAAGGATGAAAAGGTTCTGCCTTTGCCAGGAACCCACTAGATATTAACTTGACGGCCAGATGGTTCGTTTCACCGAGCCATCTGGGAGGTCGTCCTTGGAAACTGTTTGGAAAAGGTCAGGCACTTTCAAAAAAATACCTGGCAGGTGATTGAACCATCTGTCCATCGTCTATCAGGTATCACGTAGGGCCTCATAGAGCGCTGATTGGTCTGACAAGACTGACTTGGCGAGATCAGGTGATCGTGATCTCGCGAAATCCAGCTGCCTCGCAAGGTAACTAGCTATAGCATGAGCCGGCATACATTACTATCACCCTAGGATTTACCTCAGACCCAATTCCTGTAGTGAGTAATACATTGACACAGACTGCAGTGTCAATGTCCTTGCAGAGAAAAAAATAAATGAGAACATTATGAGTATAATTGAATAAATGATGGATGTCATTATAGGCCTATTATGGAGATTTATGCCATCTGAAAATACTGACACCCACTACACCAGGTATACTCTTAAAGTTTAGTTTCCTTGATATTTATAACTCAGACTTCTTAAAATGCTGTACGTCAAGTTAAAAAGAAAAGAAAGTTGATTAGCTCTTCCCACATCTCCACTCTTCTCCCTTATGACCTGCAGCTCAAATGTGTAGAAGTTGAGCAATCGCTTTTATCAAAAGAGACTTACAGGGAATACAGACACATTTCATTTAGGAGCAGGTTGGGGTCAGGGCATCATGCTCAAGGATGCCTACGACACTGAGCACACCAGAATTGCCGATCCTTTGTTTAAACGAAAAGATCACAGATTTGGATGTACTTACAGTCCCACAAACACACTTTTCTTTGTCTTGTGGGTCCCAATATGAAAAAGTGTAAGAACCCCTTCCCTAACCACTACACTACCCCCCCCTCACTGTTCCTTCACAATCTCCCCCTGCTAACCTGCATGCGTCCCAGGTCTGTTAGGATGAGTCCGCCTTCTCCCTGGACGCAGTCTGGGAGCTGGTTGTAGTTGACGTTGTCCTGGGACAGACCCAGATTGGATATGATCTGACTCAGCTGCCCGGGATTCAGCTGGAGGGTAGACACAAACACAGGTCAACACAATGCTAGCTACATGGCTAACGCTAACTCAACAACCACAGGTCAACACAATGCTAGCTACATGGCTAATGCTAACTAAACAAACACAGGTCAACACAATGCTAGCTACATGGCTAACGCTAACTCAACAACCACAGGTCAACACAATGCCAACTACATGGCTAACGCTAACTAAACAAACACATAAGCAATGCCAGCTCCATGGCTAATGCTAACTAAACAAACCATGTTAACACAATGTCCGATACTACCATTAGAATAGATATAAAAAATTGTAGGCTACTTCATCATCATCATAATGGGATTTGATGAGCCAATACAAATACTAAGAGTTCAAGTTTATCTGTTAGCAAAGACACAAAGCAAGGGAACAGCATGCCTAGATGGAGAACACAAACAAAGACACCTTGAAGATCAGACACAGGTTCTCCAGCGACCTGTCCAGGAACTCGTGGGTCTTCTTCACGGACTCCCCGGTCTCGTCCAGTTCGGACCCAGCGTAGGTGTTGTTGAGGTCGGCAGAGCCCATCCTGAACCAGGACATGAAGGATGTGTTGGCCGCCACCTCCATGGAATGGTCCGATATCCTCTTGGCAGTCTGACGGGCCTGGGCTATCATCTGGATGAACCTCAGGATCTGGGACACATGCAGCAAACACAGTGGAGAACACGTTGGGTCGCGTCAGCACGTAGGACGATCCCCTTTCCTCTGAATCCCAGGGGATCATCCTCCTTACATAGAATACATCCAATCAAACATACGACCTCGCCAGTCTTTTGGCAGACCGATACAAAGTAGTGAATTGAGCTACACGTCAGTAAGGAGCAGGCAGCGGACATCTTGCTTCAGGATGCCTACATGTCTAAAACAGAAGACAGTTCAGGATCGAAGTGTCTGCTGAATGACAGATGGCGACATCTGTGAATATCTTCTTCCAGCCAAAGATCCAAGTCATCCTCTAAGTAGCAACTAAAGGGTGAAATATCCAAGTACGGGTCACACAGCCAAGCATCACCTCCAACCAGGAGTCTTGACGTGAGGCGTCCTGGGCCCACTCACCGTTCCTCTGAGGTCGGTACCGAACATCTGCTTGTACTGGCAGTCCTGGCCCTCCAGGGCGTACACGTGGCTCTTGACCCGGAACACGCTGTCCGGCACAGCCCGTTGCCGCGACGACAGGAAGCTGCCCCCCTGGCTGGGGGTCATGAACCCGCGGGGCTGGCGGTGGTGGAGGACATGCTCCGGCTCCAGGAACAGCTGCTCCCCTGGGGGGGAACAAACCAATCTTTATTTATAAAGGGCCTTTCGCGCAAACCACAATAAAGTGCTTAACAAGGGAAACGACACAAAAAGGAACAATGCATTTGTTTTAAAGAAGTAAACAAGCATTAGAATCTGAGATACATTCAAGCAAACGGCAATACAAAGTGCTTAACCAGTGAAGAAACAGAGGAACAAGAATCAAGTGTTAAATAAGTAAACATAAATTACCCCATGTACCAGGCCCTACTGATGGTCAAAAGGAATTTCTAGACACTCTACAAAGTCTAATGGATCTCAACAACTTCACATTTTTGCATTTATTCTGCTTTGCCAAGAGGATTGATTGGGTATTGTTTTCAAAGTGAGGCATCTCAGCAAATAAAATATGGGAGAGTTTGGTAGCTAGTGATATTTTAGGAAAGCGTATTCATAGACTGCTCAGTGTGACTCCAACAGTAACCACGGCAACGCATGTAAACAAGAGGAAGCTGTGGTACGGCGGTCCCCCTGGGCTCACCCTTCTGGATCATGTCAGGCAGGTTCATCTGAGAGAAGACCTTGGCCACCCGGAACACCATCAGGGCGTTCTTGGCGTTGACCAGGTCGGTGCGGATGGCCCGGTTCAGGAAGCCCTGGAACAGCTTGGTGTACATGAGCAGGTTCTCCTCCACGAAGGAACCCCTGCCACAGGGCACAGAGAGACACACGGTTACAGGACATGTAGTTCTGGTCATGTCAGACCATTTATGCCTTTACAGATACATGTCCTTCATGGGCAGGTAGGGGTTAGGGCATCTTCAAGGACAAACAGGCTGACGTTGGGGGTTGGAACGCAGAACCTTTGGGTTGGGAGTCCAACACCCTAGGCACGACACCATCCCGCCCCCCAATGGGGACCATCACGTGGTGCATGGCTGATTGGCTGTCGATACTAGCTTGATTAGAACCCGGTCGTCAGGGTTACTGTGACTTGGGCTGACTGTTGATTCTAGTTCTGTGAATATCTGTTGATCATGGTTACTGTATCGCTGGCTGACTGTTGATTCTAGTTCAATAGGAATCCGGTATTCATGGTTACTGCAACGCTGGATGACGGTTGATTCCAGCTCAATAAGAATCCGGTCGTCATGGTTACTACAATGCTAGCTGACTGCTGATTCTAGCTCAATAAGACTCTGGTCGTCATGGATTCTGTTAGGCTGGCTGACTGCTGATTCTAGCTCAATAAGACTCTGGTCGTCATGGATTCTGTTAGGCTGGCTGACTGCTGATTCTAGTTCAATAAGACTCTGGTCGTCATGGATCTTCCTCACCATCGGTCTGGTACGGTGCGGCTCAGGTCCAGCTGTGGGTGGGCCTTCTCTCCCGTGTATCTCCAGGGCTGGATGTAGCTCAGCCAGGTCTCCAGCACCTGGGCACAGACAGAACATTAACCTCCACACTCGCTAAAAACACCCCGATAGCTATCCCTGCTGAGAGGAAACGCAAGGACTTGACTCATTTGTCATCAAGTCTTTTAATTAATACAGAGCAAACCTACAAGAACACAGGCAAGATTTAAAACGTATAGAATAAATAAACTGTCCCCCAACATCAATGTCAAATATTTAATAAATAATAATTTTTCTAATTTAAACAGACATTAAATAATAGTGAATGGAAAATATGGCCAAATAGTATCAGTATTAAGGCCGGAGTACTGATGTAGTGATGAGTGTAAACTAGCTGGAGGAGCGGGTGCTTACGGCTCTGAAGGAGGCATCCAGAGGCCAGTGTCCGAAGCAGTGTTGGAGGAACAGGTAGAGTTTCTGCTGGACGAACCGCTGCACCACCACCCTGGAGACAGAGAGAACCACACTGAGCTAATGGGTCTGGGATGGATGGAAATCTGTACATACGTGTGTGTGTGTGTGAGACAGAGAGACAGAGACAGACGTCCACTGATCAAGGGATGGTGAGATCATGCCCACCTCTTGAACTCCTCCAGGGGGCTGGTGTGGGAGGGTGCGGCGGGCGAGGCGACCAGCTGCTCGGGTCTCAGGCTGCTGGAGAAGGCGTGGAGGTGCTTCACCAGCAGCCTCACCACCATCACGTGCTCCTCTGTCGGACTAAAGGGCTCCTGAAAGGAAAGCGGGTTACACAGGGCTCCGGGGAACACGGCGAATCACAGCAAGCTCGTTGTGAATCGGCAAATCACAATGCTGCGCAGTGATAGAGCTAATTAAGACTCAGCCAACCAGCCACCGGATTACCAAAGTACACGCATCGCATTCAGAGCACAGAGGTCCCACAGACAAAGGCCTGAGTAACTTAATTTATGTAGATGTTAAATACTTTGCCATTTAAGGTAGATACTAAAAATAATTTTACATTATAATTTATTATACTTATATATTAGTATCATTATATATTTTGCATACATTTTAATTATATTATGTATATAATTATTTTAAATCAAAAAACGATTCTAGAGTCAAAAGATTCAATATTGTGCTACAAATACTGGCCTAATATTTCTTGTAAATGTTTTTTTAGTACATGAAAATCAAATGCCATCATGAATAATTTAACAGTGCAATAGACATTTCTGAATGACTTGTGTATGTATTGTTTTGGATTTGGTGTGTGGACCTCAGTTCTTTCTGATCTGCTGGTGGAAGCTAGACTAGAGAGAATGAAGCACGGCACCAAGAGCACTTCCTGCTTCACCAGTACAACTAAACCACTAACTAATCCATGCCCAGAGCCATCTAAACCATGCCCAGTTTCTCCCCGCAAACCAGCCACATAATGCAGGGGAGAGTGTATGCACTTGTATCGTTTTCTTTTGAATGGAAAACACACACAAACACACGCGACTTACAAACCAGAGAACAAAAAGCTGTAAAGCACTGTAGGCATTGAGCGACATGCTTTAAAATGATTGTATGAACACAGCATCACCACAAACAAACCAGTCCAGTTCGGCTCAGAGACCTACCCAGGTAGCGCCACTTCGTCAGGGATACTTCTCTGTGATACGTCAGGACTTGGACCAATCAAAGGCCTTCGAGTACGAATTAATCGGGCAGACTTTGAACAATACAGAGAGTGATTTCTGGATATTGTTTTTCTTTTATGTATTCATTAGTACTTATTATGGTCTGGATGGAATTAGACTGAATTTGAACCTCATCATCGTCTTCGTAATGAAGAGGAGGAGCTTCTTTATAACTAGGAGAAGTATTCTTGACAGAAACCCTGCAGGTGCTCTTAGACCAACCGCCGGCATGCTTCCACCAATCGGCAGTCACTATTTTGGAGACTGTCCTCACCATGGCAAAGCTCTGCCAATCAAATTACAGCTTCGCACCAGAAGAGCGGCATGAAGTCAGTTAAAGGCTTGTGGCGCTCATCTGTGAGCCATGTCCTCCATTGCACGGACTTTCCACACCAATGTCAGTGGTGGCCATAGGCCTTTCTCACCAGGCGGCCATCTTGGTTGTAAACAGTAGCAGGGTGATGGATCTGAATCACCTGAGGTGGCCGTTGGGTGATTGGTTGGTGTAAAAGCACTTTGCATCCCGCAACCTGGGTTTGAACCCCCCGGGGAAAGCCCAGATGGGCGGGGGCGAGGCAGGGCGGGGCTGAATGAAAAGGTAACAGTACTTGGTAGGTGTGCAGGGTCCCAGAGCCTGATGGGGGGTGAGGTTGACACGGCATGCTGGACATACAGAGCCGATACTGCAGCAGCGCCAGCTGTATCCCCCAGAAACCACCAGGGACGAGGAAGAGAAAGAGGAGGAGGACAACACGGTGGAGGAAGAGGAGGAACAAGGGATACAAGTGGAAGGTAAACGTGAGAACAGTGGAAAAGAAAGATAGTGACAAATAAAAAGTAGAAAGGAAAGGTTGAGGAGGTTGTTTGAAAGAACATTTGGAAGGAGGAAATGAGGAGCAAGGGAGAAAAGGAGAGAGAATGTGTAAACAGATATACTGACCGTTGGAACACACAGTATGAGTAGGCTGAGGGTTAGATGGTCACCTTTGATGAGAATCACTTCAGTCCTCCATCCTCATCCTACATTACCTAGCAACCTACCTGAACTACACTACATGGTCAACAGACGTTACGCAGCAACAGACCAGAACTAGACTACGTGGTCACCTAGCAACCTACCTGAACTGCACTACACGGTCTGCCAGTGTTAGCAAGATGCCCAGGCCAGAGTACCATTCACAATAAAAACTTGACAACCCTGCTGGCTCCAATTCTATTTGATCAATCCGATTTTACTCACATTAGATAAATAAGGATTATTCTTTCAGAGATGAATGGGGAACAGCAGGGTGTTCAAATAGTTATCCTTGTCATTTCAAAGGGCCAATAGGGGTCCTTGTATTGCTGGAGTTAATCTCAGCACTGTGTAGTAAACGGGAGAGGATGTTCTCACACAGCCAACCATGCAACCTCCAGTCAGGGACGCCAATGAAAATAGATCAGTTACAAGCATCACAGGTTTCATTGTTATGGTACACAAAAACATATGACAACAAAAACATAAGACAACGTGCAAATACAACAGGACATGCCAGCATAAAGCCTGCCACGGTGATGCCACTGTATGGATAGCTCACAGATGCAACCATTTGAGGGAAAGGTACTGGTTGAGCAGGGTCAAGCAGTATCCACACCAGTAGGTGTGTTTAGGATCAATGCATTTCATTTCTGTCTTTCAGGAAATGTGTGTTGGAGCAGGGGAGAAGATGCAAGTAAATGTATATTCCTTATTGCCCACCTACTAGTCTGGACAAGGACTTACTGCACAAATATAGTCACAGCAGTCCTACACTGAGTGTGGCTTTATGCTGGTCACCCCGTGTCAGGGAGGGGGGTATACAATGGAGAGAGATGGAAGATGGACAGATAGGAGAGAGAAGAGCGAGAGACAGGAGAGTTAGAGACAGATAGAGAGACAGATGGAAGACATGGAGACAGAGATGGAGAGAGCGAGGGAAAGAGATGGAGACAGAGGGATGGAGGGAGATGGAGACATACATGGTCAGAGCCTTGCAGCATGCTCACAGTAGGAGAGGAGAGGTGAGGAGGGGAAGCAGAAGGACTACTACAGAGAGAGGTGAAGCTGTGGGGTGTCCGCATAGGACATGTCCCACGGATACCCAACAGCAGAAACACAATACATTATCATGTTGCCTTTACACAAGTCTAACACATGGCTTGTGTGGTTTGGTCACACTAAAAGCATTGTGGTGAATTAATAACGGGAGAAATGTCTGTGTTTTTGGTTTTTAGAATTGGCTGAGGCCAAACTCTAGAACGACAGCATCCCATCCTTAGAGGATCACAAACTAAAGGCTAGTTTATGATTGGTTAATGGTGGAGTGATGTCATACCAAAACCTAACCATCACACAGTAGATTTCTGTTAGTTTGGCTTGACAGTTAGAGGGAATTGGCATGGCTGTGGGGATTGCTGCATGGTCGAAAAGAATATTTAAGGAGGAAACTGTCCAACGTAATCCCAGTCTTACCAAACCCATGGCCTTTGGTGTGAATCTGAAGAGCATTACACAAATAAAAACTATAGCCAGGTGTAGAATTGATACCACATCCAGGCCTGCCCTGGGCCAGTCATGATTAAAGGAGAACAATCAAGGCTATTTAAGAGAGTATATGCACGCTGTGAACAATTGCGGTCTGCAAAAGCAACTCTGTTTCTGCAAAAGAATCCCGGGAATCCCTTTTTACTATTCTTCTTGTTTTATTATGCTTGATGGTTGTCCTTTAAATCAACCAGATCTCCTTAGAGAAACGACCAGGTTTCTTCAGGTTAGTCATCCTTCCTAGGGTCACATACTAGCACTTACCCCATGGAAATATCCCCAGCATCAATAAGTGTATGTGCACATGTGTCTGTGTGCGTTTGCATGTGCGTGTGCATGTGTGTGTGAGAGAGACCAGGTGCAGTGGTAGCCAGCCGGAGCATAGCCAGTGGTGCAGTGCAGTAGAGAGGAGAGGGTGTGTGCACGCAAGAGTGTATGGGTGGAGGGGGGGA